>JAQZBX010015495.1:20035-37577 GCA_029593785.1 Cabassous unicinctus | reverse complement strand
TTTTAAGATTTATTTATTTATTTATCCCCCGCTTGCTGTTTGTGCTCGCTGTGTCCATTTGCTGTGCGTTTTTCTGTCTGCTTATCTCCCTTTGTTGTGTCATCTTGCTGCACCAGCTCACTGAACCACGTGAGCTGTCAGCTCACCGTGCCACACAGGCCGTCAGCTCACCGTGCCACGCCAGCCCAGCTTGCCTTCACCAGGAGGCCCCGGGAATCGAACCCAGGGCCTCCCATATGGTAAACAGGAGCCCAACCAATTGTGCCACAGCCGCTTCCCCTCCAATGTCTTCTTGACTCAGCTCAATAGCAAACACTTAAATAGAAACTCATGTCCTTGATTTCTTTTCTGTAGTTCTTAAACAATTTGTATGGACAAGGTGGTATGTATGTAGGTTATATCTTTGAAGGTGTTTCCCAGCACCACATATTTCCCTGATGTTAATATTTTTGATTCTCTACATTCCCAAAGTACAGTGCTTGACATGATGATCACTTAGATCATCACTTAGATCAACTCCACTGCTCTGGACTGTACAGCCCCCCATGATTCAAGAACATCAATATCTTATCCTTTTTCCAACAGGTTTCCCTCCTTGGTAACTATCCTTTTGATGAATTTAAGAAAAACCACTGTTGTCCCAAAGTGGTGGGAATTGAAAATTCTTCACACAAAAAACGAAACAAACAAAAAGTTTAAAAAACAACATCTAATCCAGAAAAATTTCCACTCTGAAAACATAGGCTTTAAAAATACAGCTCATCTGGTTTATTTTGAAATCAAAACATTGATTCTGTACATTCATAAGGACCCAGAGCAAAATGATCTCAGCTGGCTTTGAGTTACAATTACTCTCCTCCACTATAAATATTCTGAATCACTGACCCTATCCAACTGACTGAAGGAGTTTTTGTGTAAATCTTGGATTATTTTGGGGAGAGAGAGGGAAAGTTGTTAATTTGATTGGAGTATCAAAAATACAAGAAGAAAAATATGGAGAAAAGGGGATAAAAATAAATGTTCTAATAAAATAATCAAACAATAATGTCTCCTTCCTTCTTTCACAATGAAGGCTTAAAGTCTGTAATCATTAGATGATAAATCTGATGAAATCAGGGAAGTTAATAAAGATATTAAACAATAATAAATATAAAGTACTCTTAAACACCATTAAAACAGGAGTCTCTTTAAAATGTCATTTAGTTCTCTGCATTTCAGACATTTAAGTGTCTTACTCATTCTGGTGGCTTCCTAAGGGAAGAATTCCACAGTCCCTTTAAATAAATCATTCCAATATAACAATCTTCATTGCTGGGTTATTTTTCATCCTATCTAACCTTAAGTTTTGCCGTCTAAAGCTTATTACCTTTTCATTTGAGCCTCTCTATGTATTTATGGAGAAAATGCCGGCCATTATTCTTACTATAAGTGAAAACAGCCACTGAATTAGTGAAGTCTGTTGCTCTTTTTCAGATAAATAGACCTGCTTTCTTCAACCTCACTCTGCTCACCTTTTACTGCCCATCTTATAATATAAAGTTATTTTCCATGATACATTTCCAAATTCCTCAAATTTCATTGATTACGCAATCCCTTCTGAGAGGGGAAAGTATTCCAGAAACTGCCTGTCAGCTGCTATTATATTTTTTGTTCATGCTATTTTCACAGTCTTGCTTAAATTTTAAATGGAAAATATAGAGGACAGTATTCATGTAGTTCATGTATAAACAGGCAGTAGCTGGAAGTAGAGTTTTTAGGTGAAAAAAAATACTGGATTAAAGAATCCTGGAGAGAACAAAATCTGATGCATCTTTGAGAATTTTCCCTAAATTTTTTTTTATGAGATTAGGAATTCTACTTAAATAGTAAAAATATATAAATACTCATAGGAGTTCACTGGACTAAGCTGAGAATGCTGGGTTGGACACATATTTTGATATCACTTTAAAATAAAAAATTATGACCTGTTACATATTAATATGAATAAAAATCCCACCTCCTTTGTCACTATTACATCTTCAACAGGAAAACTACAAATAGTTGTGTAATATTCAGTTTTTAGTTCTCATTGGAATAGCTAAAAAATGCATGATAAATCAAGACAGTCTTTAAAGGAATTCTGAGGTATTAAATCAGAAAGAGCAAGTTAATAATACTTACCAAATGCCTATTAGGTACAGGGATATCTGAATTAGGCTCTCTGGGAAGTTACAAAAGAAAGAGAATGTTAATCCCTATCATCAAATTACTAACTCAACTTGAAGAGCCTAGGAAACAAAAATGCAAGTTGCAAAATCCTACAAACAAAACAATAATGACAAAGACTCCCAAACAACCTTAACACATAACACTTAAAGACTCTGGCTGGGAAAGGCAGAGGGAAGAAGAAATGTCAATGAAGGAGTTTCCAGAGTATTTGGAGGTACTAGAATCAGGTGAAGCCAGCGTGGGAAGATAGGTTTTGAGTGACATTGTTAAAGGCTATTTTCTTGTCCTAATAGAATCTGGAAGGTCACCTCTAAAAGTAATGAAATCCTCTCTGCACTGCAATAAGATTGTTCAATTTTTAATTCAAGGAAAATCCCAAAGCAAATGGCACATAAAATACTGGGGTTTGTGGAGGGAGGGATAAAATGATTATCAAAATGTAAAGACCTGTCAATCTAAGCAGTGCACATGGATCCATTTTGGAATAGATTATATTGTTTTTAAATGACAGATGCCATTTTTATCATGCACACTCCTGCAATCTAATTCACAATAAGACTCTAAATAGCTATGGCAATTATTTTAGGTGCTGCTTCAGCTAGAAGTCATGTCATTTGCACTCTTAGTCTATTTTTGTTGCATAAATGTGAAGGAGTTTTAATTTATTTCATATTTTTTCTAACAACAAAGAAAGATAAGATGCGCCAAAAAAGAATGAGTCTAAAGAACATCTGGCATTCCTCCTTCTTTAAAAATAATATTCAAGACAGGTGTTTCCATTCTGAACATTCTTTCACCTTCCATATAATTTACAGTCCAAGTTTTCCTCTCTTAAGCTCTGTCTAAGCCATAAACTGCATCTTTTACCCTAACAGTTTTTATAGTGACTTTAACACAGACTCTGAAGTAATTTTGCCATATGACTCTAGGCTCGATTATAGGACTAGAAAGGACCTAGGAAATATTAGGGATATTACCTCACCTTCCCAATTTGGCTGTACCAAATAGAGGCAGATATTTATTGTCCTTTTCATGGAATTCTTCTTGGAAACTAATTTCAAGAGAATTCCTGTTAATAATTCATAGAAGCCTAGGGCCAGAGTAAAAGTGAGGACAAACCATTACAGAAAAATTCACAGTTCAATCTATACATCATATTTCAGGAGAGAAATTAAAATGAAGGACTTAATTCCACAAATGCTATTAAGAATTTACAAGGCACTGGGTCTGGTACTACGTATGTCTTTGATGCTGTGAGCATTTTGCTATATTGAGTGTTTGTGGTTCAAAAACATTTGTTTGAAATCATGTCACTATCTACATGTCTTTAGTTTATGAATTAATCTAACTTATGGTATAACCTGACTTATGGTACATCCATAGTAAGGTTAATATTCAAATACAACTGCCATAGTCTTATAATTTAATTTGATATGCAGTGACATTGATACTGACACAATCATTATGCCTAGGAGAGAATGGCAATGCATTTGAAGAATCTAGGCGAGTCTGCCTAGAAGGCTTCTTATTTAAATAATCCAGAGCCATATAGGTTGGTAAACACAGAATCATGATTAATCTCGCACACTTGGCCAAATGCGTGGCTGAAACTCTCACTCAACCAGACTTGACAAGGGATGCTAAGAGGAAGAGAATGATGCTCCTGCAAAGCAGTAGGGAATGGATCTGGTTTTCAAACAGGACATAATTTGAGCAAGTCATTCCCTTTCAGGAAGGTATGTCTTCAAAGACTACAGTAAAGATTCAACAAATACTTGAGAGACAAGCACAATTTTGACCTGTGCTGGGGTCAGGAAAATATGCCTAAACGACTTGACATGCATTTTGCTATTTTAGGGGTTGGGAGGAGGTTCCATCAAAAGGTAACATTATTAATACAAGGTCTGACATATTACTTCCCTTTCAGTACAGCAATGTCAAGTGGCTTCTTTGTGACATTTATAAATGGAGAACAGCAAGCTTATGCCCAATCCAACTACCTGTAGGTACTATAATCCAAAGAAGCCACATCATTAAGCTCAGCAATAATTCAGTCTTAGTTTAACAAGGAAATAAAAATTATTTAAATTCTCCCAAATTCTAATTCAAGCACAATTAGAATTTAGACGTATCTAGAGATTTAAACATCACTGAAGCCAACAGGGCATGTTTCAAACACAAACACAAGATACCATTGAAAGGAAACCAGCAATCAAGCCACAAATTAATACCAAATTCTATACAACTTCAAGATCGAGCCAAACTAACTTATTCCTTGAAGCTTCCTCATTCTTCCCCATAAGAAGAGCGCTCTCTTCACAAGTCTAGCAGCCCTGGTCTGCATGGCTCAAAACCTCTGCCTTAAACTGTAGTTATGTTTATCACTATGGTGTGTACCAGTGGGGATGATTTTTCCCCACGGGGACATTTGGAACTGTCTGTAGACATTTTTTGGTTGTCAAAACTGGAAGGGTGGTAAAGGCCAGTGGGTAGAGGCCAGGGATGCTACTAAACACCCTCCTGTGCACAGGACAGCCCTGTCCCCACAACAAAGAATCATCTGCCCCAAAATAGCAACAGTGCCCAGGTTCAGAATCCCAGGAGTATACCCTGCACACAGTATATCTGTTAAGTGATTGATTTCATATCACATGTTGTCATTGCATACCACTCAATCAGTTGTTTCTTTAGTAGCTAAAGGAGTTAGTGCCAATCCAAACACACCTCATTCAGAATAAGTGCATAGTTTAGGTAAGAGAGTTTGGCTCAACAGTTTATTTTTACTCTCTTCTGGCTTAAGATGAAATATGTACAAACTCTGTTGTTGAATGTTTTGATAAAAAGCTCTCAGATTTGAAGGTAAACTGGTACAAAATAAGCTATCTTCCCAGGGCTTCATTTATACACAGTACGTTACTTGACTTGATTTGTTTTTTTGGTTTGTTTTTTTTTGCAGAATTTTATTTTATGCGTGTATTTATTTTTGTCATTTTAAAGGAAACAAACACAAGTATATGATGAGATGATACAGGAATAAAGATTGCAGCATTAAAAATATATATGAAGGCCACTATTACTGCAGTATTTGAGGAGTGAGGATTTGGCAAGAATAGATCACATGTACTCCTTCAAAATGTTCCTAAAGGGACAGAATCAAATGGAAGTAATGTGGGTCCACAGATCAGAATTAGATGGGGTGTATCTTAGAGCAGTTTCCCTCTGATCCACAGGAAATCTAGCTGTTAGCCCATAGTCTCCTCTGGGATAGTCATGCCAGACTTGAAGAAAAGGCCAAGTCTTGCTATGCTCTGGACTTCAGCTTAAAAAGGAAGATTTACAGACTCTGGGATCTCCTGATTCTTGCAGCAAACAGCTCGGGGTGGGGGGTGGGGGGGCACGACACATCCTCATGTTGGAAGAAATGCAAAATCGAGACCTGTGTGCTGATCAAGGGCTCTGCCTCCAGTTTTATGACACTCAAGAACCAACCGTCTCAAATCACCTCTTGGCAAGACCTTTACTTATTCAGACAAGCATTTCACGTTAAACATTGCATAGGATTACCATCATTTCAACAGGCAGTCTCCTTGAAGCAGTAACAATATTCTAATTGCCTGGAAGAGAATATAGCTTCAAGAATATCTTATATCCAGCCAAAAACGTAAAAGGAGAAGGCAAAGCATGGTTCCATAAACAATAGTACAATTTTTGTGTGCTAGTGTACATTTGCGTTATTCTTGCTTATATGCGTTTGTTTTACTTTAGTACGAAAACATAAAACCACAGTGTGGTTATTACCTCCAAATAGCAATCAGAAGGCACAGCACTTCCAAGGAAAACAGGAAGAGCGGTAGAAGGCTGTAATTGGAATTGGGAGACCTCCATGACCTTTGCTGAATTGAACAGAGTGTGAAATGCGATTTTGCTCGCTCTGCAATGGTTACCAAATTCCTGCTGGCTAATATGACCATTTGGCATTAAATATTCTCTAGCTGTCATACAGATGACTCACTTAAAATTATTACAGGACAGCGTTATTCACATATGGCTAACTTAATTCATTAGCAGTGTACGTCTGTTCTCTCGAATACTTTTGCATCCTGTAGAATTTATCTGTTTACCCCAAGGCAATTCCAACTAAAGAGCCTTTCTTTTTTTTTTTTCCCCCCAAACCAACGAAAACTTCTAGACTAGCTTAAAAATTATCCTGGGTACTCCTGAGTACATTTTGTTTTCCTCCATGTGAGAAAGATTGTATTTTATTTATTGCTTGGTAGTACTTGGCAGGTCAACCTAGTGCCAAAGCCTCTGTGAAATCAATCCCCAAATTTATTGCTTGTTCCCAGTTCATTCAGGCTCCTGTATAACTCTGCGTGAAACGATGTCACCATTAAAGAAGCAAAGATTGTATCACCTTATTTAAAAGGAGAGTAAAAACAGCAGTTCTGAAGGCTCTACCACTTCTGGATTCTTCTTATTGAGTAAATCTGCTGCTATGCAATGTTATATTCTCAGCTTGAATTGGCATACATACTAGGGATTTTTATGTGATAGAACCAAAGAAGAAAGGCGGATCTTTATACAGTGATATATTTTTTGTCCCCTCATGAAACAAAAAAATAATATTTCAGATATAATCCAAATTTTGCAAAGTGGTCTTAAATAACTTAAATCACATGCTTAGCTCATAATCAGCATTTCTTTTGCATTAGAGTTTGACTTTATAATCCCCACCCTCTTCCCTCTTTTATGCTTCTCTATAGTACTTTTCATCCTCCCACCTGCTATACATCGTTTACTTATTTATTCTGTCTCCCCCATAAGAAAGACGGTTCCAAAAGGGCAGGATTTTGGAGAGTTTTGTTTTAAGCATTAATCATTTAGGCTGACAAACAGACACTTGTATCTATTTGTTGAATGAATGAATGAAATCCGAATCACTCTTTCTCCAAAAATTTTTTTAAGGATTCAAGTAATTTTGCAGTAAATCCTTTTCTAGAAGAAATTGTTTTTAAAAACTCATTTTATCCTAAATACTGAAAAGAAGACTGTGTATTAAAACACCATACAATCCCTTACACCCCTCTAAGCAAAGGTCTGTTCAGTTTTACATTTATCTGAAAACATGGTCACTTATTATTTACAACCAGAAATAATAAACTGAGGTCAGTGCCATTACCCTTTTCAGGTGAAAAAAACACCACCACCACTGAGGCTCAGAATGGTTCAATAGCTCACCACAGAAGGAAGGAGCTGGGAGTGGAGTCAGGTGTGATGGGCTCGGATACAGGCCCTTTTGAGCACATCAGTCTGAAGCCCAGGTCCAAAGAGTAGAGTCCCTTTTGCTCTTTGGGTGTAGAAGGCTTTCTGATAGGCAGATGGTCTCACTTGAATTGCTTTGTATGACTGGCATTTTTAATGATTTAGTGACAAAAAAAAAATTGATTCTCTTCCAGCTGAACAATTTCAAAAATGCCAAACTGAAAAGAATGATATCTCATAAATTCAGGCAAATGGGCATTAAGGGAGCTAAGCTGGCTGTCCTTTTAATATTCTGAGTATTAGCATTTTTCAGGGCTTCAGGTCTGGTAATGTACTTTCAGCTTAGGAGACTATACCTTTCATTAAAACTCTTATTCTTTCTGTTTTGTTATAATGAAGAAGACTTAAACGGTCAGATGTAATGATTATCAACTCTGGATGAAGAAAGGGTCAGAAAAGGCAGGCACAATTTTCAAAGACATATTGCTTGACTTAAAAAAAGAACAGCTGTAAACAAGATTTTACATCAAAAAATAAGTTTAATTTTATAGACTGTTGATTTACGAAACTCTGGGTATTGGAAGGTTCCTCAATTTTTGTACAGTCAGAGGCCCTAAGAACTCTAGGCGAACTGATTTTATCCACTGAGAGGGCAAAGGGCATATTCAACACTAACAATGTGTTGTTTTTATTTGTTTGAGTTGAGACTTGGATTAAAAAGCAAAGCAACAACAAAAAATGCAGTGAATTTTACTACAAGTAAGTTAAAAAATAAATCATAATAATTGCCTACCAAAATAAAAAACGTAAAGCCAATAGGTCTGGGGAAGCCACATTTATCTAACTCTTCTCTGAAACAATCTCAGTTCCCATTGTCTTGCCTTTTATATAGTAGGCACTCAGTAAAGGTTTGCTGAATGACCTGAAAGAATAAGGAGAGGGGAAATACCATTTCAATCCGTGACTGTCAGCTGACCTCACAGGTAAAGTTTATGGACAATAGTTTTGCTAGCACATTCCATAGGAGCACGGCTATTTTCCTCACTTTCTTCAAGCCTCTGCTCAAACGTCACCAAAGAGAAGACACCCATCACACTGAGCACTAGGACAATATCTCACCACACTCTTTGTACAATGAGTCTTTGGAAAATATTAAATGTGAAAATTGACCTTGAAGTTAATTTGCCAGTATCTATCAACATCTTAAATGTGCATGTTCTTGACCCCGTAATTGCATTTATAGAAATGTATCCTGCAGATAACCACATGTATACACATAGGAGTAAAGAGATGTTCAATGCCAGATTTTTGTGATTGTAGAATATAACCTAAATGTACACCAATATGGGCATAGTTTAATGAATGAAGTTACAATCTTCCATGGAACACTAGGCCATTGTTTCATAGGATGAGGTAAATCTGTATGTACCAACATGAAAACATATCCAATTTAATATATTAAATGAAAAAGAAAAGTTGCAGAATGTGATCTCTAGTATGAGTCATTTTTTGCTTAAAGCACACATAGTTGTATATCTAGGTAGATTTTCACATTTTTTCTATTGTTTGAATTGATTATAATATGCATATGATACTTTTGCATTACAAGTTTTAAACACAAACTTTAAATATTAGATGCATGTCTTAACAACCATATGACCATATTTAAATTTGCATTCAATAGTGTTTTAAACTACCCACTCCTACTCATTTCTGGTATTTATACTTAAACTCTGTAACTCTACTTTTGGTAATGAAAGTTTCTAACAATGGGAAAAAAAGATAATTTTTCAAGCACAAACCTATACTTAAAACTGCCATACTTCTCACTTCCTTTTGCTTTATAGTCTTTTTGTTCAAATGCTAAGTGATATTGATTTGTCTTGAGGCACATCTTTCAAAAGAAGCCAGCACAAAACAAAGTAGAACAAGATAAATCTATTCTTTTCATTTATATATTGTCTTGATATTGAGCTATGAAATAGAGTTTAGGAAGTAGTCTAGCTGGTGGAAAGGTATGGAATTTGGAACCAGGTCTCAGTTTGAATCCTTTCTCTGTCATGACCTACCAGTATGATTTACCTTCTCTGGGCCTCAGTTTCTTTACCTGTAAAATCTGTTTCCTATGAGGATTATATACATAGCATGGGCAAAGCACCAAATATAGTAAGTACCAAGTGCATGACAGACAAAGAATAAATGGTAACCACAGGCAATCTTTGCTTTGCACGACACCCTGTTAGTGGAAACTCATGTATATAGGAATAGTGCCCTCAATTTGCATGGCAGGTACCCCCGGAACTGTGCAAAACACTGTATTCTTATAATTAATACATTTATTATAATTACATGATTATATAGTATATTTTACCATATTTATATGAACATACAATTGCACTGATAATTAGTTAACAATAAAATTGCTATTAACAACAATAATGATGATAAATCATTAAAGAAAGATGTGGATTGTTGTCATTAGCCCACTCAAATGAAACTGCTGTGGGTTTTGACATAAATGGACACCAAATCCCTGGCGACTGCATATTCCAAGTGAGGAATTAGAAGACAAAGTTCAATTCTTAGCTGAAGTGGTTGCTAAGCTTATCTTAGCATTTTATATTTCTTGCCTTGAGGAGAAGGGAAATATTATTGAGATGAAATCTAGTTGTCACCTCAACTTTGCCTGACTGATAATATACAGAGAACAAAGAAAAAATTCTGACTGGGGTGAGACCGTTATACAGGCTGCAACCTACATGGACTAGAGCTATGAAGACCCTGACTGTACAACCGCTTATGGAGAGAATGAGGAGCAGTTCAAACACCCACAAATTAATAGTGAGGGGAACTAAATCGTGCTGTAAATTCTGTTGCTGACACAGTTTTTAAAGGTGCATGGTACTGTCAGATGAGCTGGAAAGGAACCCTAGCTTTGCCACCTAGTCATTGTGAGTCAACTTCTTTAACCACGTGAGCCTTCTCTCTGATCTGTGAAATGGGTATAACAAAAGCTACTGGGGCAAGGTGGTGGGAATTTGAGAACATGGAGGAAAAGCACTGAAGATTGTGTTGGCACATTGCAGGTACCCCAAAAGGATCCCTACTGCCATGGTTTTTATGGGTGTTAATATAATACCTTAAAGAGTTGTTGCTTGCTGGGTAAAAATAAAAGGTCTTCCAGGTGAACATTTGGATATATCTGGAAAAGGGTAGGTGCCAATGAGAGCTACCACAAAGTGGTACCTGTCTATTTACACTCAGCCCAATGCCTGACTCCCCAGTGAGCACCCAGTTACATCTGCTGCCCAAACAAACACTACAAGTAGCTTAGCCTCATTGGTTGGTATTGGAGAGGCAGCAGTTGTGGGATTAATCACCACATGGTTAAATTAATTTTCAGAGAAATCTCCAATTAGTCACTTGGACCGACACAGAGTCCTGAGGCTGGCACCCATAAGGAAACCAGTCAAAAGGCACGAGCATGCCTCTGCAACTCTATCAGTGCTGGCATTCTCTTAGGGAGGCTTCGGCAATGTCCGGCAGCCATTAGGATATAATCCTAATGTCATTCTTCCCTGCAGCTGAGGTTCTTCTTCCTCTGCACCACTCTGCCTGCAAAAGCCAATCGCCTTTCATATGCAGAACACAGGTCCAAGCTGTCATGAAACAGAGGGGACTGGCTACCAGGGTCAATTTTCTATTGCAGGGCCAGCTGCCCTCCCATCTGCTTGTCAGGCTGGAGAAAACATCAAGAGCAGAAAATATGAAAATAATACAGCCCCAACTATAAAAAAAAAATCCTGAGTTTTCAGTTGTCATTCTATGAGTAGAATCAAGAATTAACTTTTGGCCTTTCTGCTTTATTATTTCAGAGAGAGTCAAAAGTCAAAAAGCAGTATCCCTTATACCACCTCAGGCGCAACTGCTACAAGGGAAGGAAATCATAACTATGAAGTCACGTAAGAATGGTCATTTTGGAAGTCTTAGATGTGCTTGGTGTTAAAAACAAAACAAAAGAAAACAAATCCTACAAATGTTGGATATATGAGCTGTCCTCTGGATGGTACCCTGGTCCAAGTTTCAAGGCTCAGTGGCCTTTGGTGCCTAAGTCTCAGCAATGGGAGAAACAGGGTAATACAAATGCAGGGACGCTAGATTTAGGAGAGTCTAGGATCAGATCTCAGAGCCTTTCTGTGTGAATGTACTTTTGTATTATATTGACACTATTTGAATATTGCTGACTTAGAGTATCAGGACCAAAGTTCCTGATTTCCTCAGGACTAGTGCAACAGGATGTCTCACCAGGAGAATTACCTCCATTTCTTTTTGTTGCAATATTCTCTTCGGTCATCCAGCCCATCATCCGCTTGCGCTAGATCTGGTTTGCAACAATGATCTAGGAGAACGCTCATACAGAACGCCGCTTTACATGCACAGCGTGAAGAGTAGCACAGCACCCCAGGACTCAGCACATAGCTCAGAGCCCAGATTTGAGCAAGTGTTCAGGAAATGCTGAATGAATACAAGGCATGAATGGAAGAACTCTGCCCATTTCCGGAGTGATGCTGGCATCATTCCCCAAGTTCTTGGTATAAATTTTCTCTGACTTGTGATTTTCAGCAGTTTTCCAATGGGCCCCTGCCTTCCTCATTCCTGAGAGTAAATGGTTGTGGTCTCTTCTGGGCTCCCCTGACATACATGCATGATTTAACATAAATTTATTGATCGCCTACTCTAGACCAGCTCCTGGTGAGTAAAGACTGACAAATCCTTGCCTGCCCTAAAGAAGCTTATATTCTAATGAGATAGACAACAGCAACAAAAGTAAATAAATAATGTCATTTCAGACAATAAGTCCATTTAAAAAAAAGAAAAGAATGGAGAAGAAGGGGGTAGCGTGAGGTTATTTTAATTAAGATGATATGGGCAAGGCTTTTTGAGGAAGTAACATTTGAGCAGAGATATGAAAGAAAGAATAGTTTGAGCCAGGCAAAAATGTCAGAAATAAAATGCATGACAACAATAACACAAAAAATGGGAAGGGGTTAAATGGAATCGAAATATTCTAAAGTTCTGATTACATGTTGTACTCATAGCCTTACCATGGTCAGTTGGACTTGAGTAAGTAATCATGTATGTTGTATTCTCTACAGTTTTAAAAGAAGAAGGATAAAATAGAGGAAGGGAAAATGTAATAATAAAAATACTTGATTAATCCAAAAAGTATCTGAGACAGAGACAGAGACATGGGTGGGGGGAGGGGAAGGAGGATCCAACAACAACATAGAACTGGTAAGACAAACAGAAAACAAGATGGTAGATTTAAACCCAAATAAATCCATAATTACAGCAAACATAAACTGACTAAATAATCTAATTAAAAGACAAAGATTGTCAGTTTGCGTAAGACTGGATAAGGAAACAAAATACTAGAGAAACATTAACAAAAAGAAGCCTGGGGTAGCTATATTAATATTAGACAAAGTAGATTTTAGAGCCAGAAGAATTACTAGAAGTTAAGAGGGCCATATCTTAATGATAAAAGAGCTAACACACAAGATATAACAATTCTCAATTTGTAATGCATTTAATAACACAGCCTCAAAATATATAAAACAAAAACTAAGAGAAACGGAAAAACAGACAAATCCACAAATGAAGTGGGAGATTTTTTACAACTTCCCTCAGTAAATAATAGAAAGAATAGACAAAAAATTCAATATTGAACTGGCTGAACATTTGAAGACTATGATGAACAAGGATAACTGCTCTCTTTTCTTTTATGTAATATTGTACAATGAAAAGACAATGAAAAGTTACAAAATGGGAAAAGATATGTACAATGCATATGCCACAAAGGACTTATATCCAGAATATATTAAGAATCACTACAAAGGGGTGAGAAAAGACAGACAATAAAAGCATGCAAAAGACTTGAACATTTTAGAAAAGATACTCAGATAGCCAGTTAAGCAACAGAAAATGTGTTCATTGGGAAATTGCAACCTAAAATGACGAGATACCATGACACACCTACCAGAATAGTTAGAATGAAAAATAAAGATGATACCAAGTATCAGCAAGGATATTGAACTGCAACTATTAGAAGATAAATTGATGTAACCACAGTTAGGCAGTATTTGGTGAAGTTAAACCTATGCACATTGTAAGACCAGCAATTCCCTTTTTGATACGTACCCAACAGAAATGTGCACAAATATGCACTAAAAGACACACAAAAGAATGTTCATAGCAGCATTATTCACACTAGTCAAAAGGCAGAATCACCCCAGATGTCCAGAGGCAGAATGAATAAATTGTGGTATGTTCATACAATGAAAACTATGGAGTAATGAAAATAAATGAACTACAGCTAAATGCAACAACAAGGATAAAGTTCACAATGTTGAACAAAAGACACCAAAACTCAAGAGTACATACTCTATGAGTCCACTTATATGAAGTTCAAAACAGGCGATAAAGGTAACTCCTTTTGGAAAATGTGGGAATACCTGGCAGGATACTACAAAGGGACTGTTTGGGTGCTTGTAATATTCTATTTCCTGATCTAGTGGGGTTTATACAAATGTGCTCACGTTGCAGAAATTCACTGAGATGTAATTAAACATACTGAATTGTTTTTAACTCAAATTACATAATATCCGGGATTTGCTCAAAAATAATTCAGTGGGAAGCAGGGGTGATAGAGAGGGTAAGAGGATAAATAAAACATGAGTGAACTTCCAGGGAGATGGAAGAGTAGAGAGGCAGAGGGATCACTACTATCACAAAAAATTAGCTAGAGGGGGAAGTAGATGTGACTCAGGCGACTGAGCTCTTGCCTACCACATGGGAGGTCTGTAGTTCAGTTCCTGGTGCCTCTTAAAGACAGCGAGCTGGTGTGATGGGCAAGTGCAGTAAGCTGATGCAACAAGATGATGCAACGAGTCACAAGAAGAAAAAACATAATGAGAGACACAACAAAAGCAGGGAACAGAGGTGGCTCAAGTGATTAAGCACCTCTCGCCCACATCAGAGGTCCCAGGTTTGGTTCCTGCTCCCTCCTAAAGACACAGCACACAGCAAGTGCAAACAACAAGGGGGTGGGGAGAAATGAATAAGTAAAATAAATCTTAAAAAAAAAATAGCTACAGGACAGGCAGAGACTGTCTGGAGGGCTGTTCTGGGGTTTAAGATGCCAGGGGAAGGCTAGACATCACCCAGAAGAGAAAGCAAACCTCAGAGCAAACAGAGATCTGCAGACTGCAGCAGCTGTAGACTGCAGGTGCTGCAGACTGAAAGGGTTGCAGGGATTCTCTTCCCCAAGATAGGGAAAAGTGAGGGACATAGCCTACAGCAAATTCAGATTTTGGCCAGCAAACTTGGTCTGCTGGTACACTGGAGGGGTTGCATACTTCCAGTCTGGATGGGGCCACAACATTATTTGCCCTGAGAGCCAGTAGGGAGCTAAAGATAATTTGCCATCTCAAATGCACTCCCTAATGCCCTGGGCTGGCTGCTGGAGAGGCAGAGGGAAGGAGGGTGCAGCCAGCCAAGAGAGAATAACAACTTCTAAGAAACTCTGTTTGTAAGACTTGGTGTACCCTGAGGACAGTGTTTCTGTATAACCTGCCAAAGTGGGGATACAGTGAATTCATTCCCCCCTAGCATCTAGGGTCTAAGTTGAGACATCTGCCAAAGAGTGCTATCTGCTGGCAGACCAAACCGTACATGAAAAAAAGGGGAAAATAATAATAAATAAAAGAGGCAATCAGGTGCCTTTACTGCCCACCTCTACAAGGCCCTTGGAAACTGTCCTGAACTCCATTACTGGGTCCTTAGTCATGGTTTGAGGAGTTAAACTGGGGCAACCATAAATATCTGGAACAAGATGAATCAAGAATCAAAGAACAGTGGTAGGCATGCAGCTACTTAACAGGAAATCCCTAGGCAAGAAAGAGAAACAACATCAGAGTAAGCTCAGCAACACAATGAGATGCCTAAACATCAGGAAAAATTACAAGCCATACTAAGAGAAAGGAAGATATGACTCAGGCAAAGGGACAAAACAAATCTCCAGACAAGACACAGGACTTGAAACAACTAATCAATGAGATTCATACAAATATCCTAAATCAAACCATGGAGTTGAAAGAAAACATGGCTAAAGAAATAAAAGACATTAAGAAATCACTGGGTGAGCACAAAGAAAAATGTGAAACTTTGGATAGAAAAATAACTGAGCTTATGAGAATGAAAGACACAATAAGTAAGATTAAAAATAAAATAGAGGCATACAACAGCAGATTTGAAATCATGGAAGAAAGAATCAGCAACATAGAGGACAGAGGAGCTGAAATTGAAAACAGAGAAGAACCAAAAAAAAAGAAAAGAATAGGAAAAAATGATCAGGGGATCAGGGCGTTGAATGATAGCATGAAGTACACCAGCATATGTACTATGGGAGTTCCAGAAGAAGATGTGAAGGGAAAAGGGGCAGAAAGGGTATTTGAAGAAATAATGGCTGAAAATTTCCCAACTCTCATGAAAAACAGGAATATACATGTCCAGGAAGCACAGCATACTCCAATTAGAATAAATCCAAATAGACCTACACCAAGACATGTAATATTCAGAGTGCCAAATGCCATAAGATAAAGAGAAAATTCTGAAAGCAGCAAGTAAGAAGTGAAATATCACATACAAGGGATGTCCAATGAGACTTAGTGTGGATTTCTATTCAGGAAACATGGAGGTAAGCAGGCAGCGGTATGGTCAATTAAGGTACTGAAAGAGAAAAACTGCCAGCCAAAAATTCTTTATCCAGCAAAAATGTCCTTCAAATATGATGGTGCGTTTAAAATATTCACAGAAAAACAGAAACTAAAAGAGTTCGTAAAAAAGAATCTAGGTCTGCAGGAAACACAAAAGGGAGTTCTGCAGCAAGAAAAGACAAGAGAGAGAGGCTTAGAGAAGTGTGTAGAAGTGAAGACTGTCAAAAAGATGGACAAAAATAAGATAAGACATATGAAAGCCAAAGTATAAAATGGTTAAAGTAAATAATGTCTTTACAATAATAACACTGAATGCTAATAGATTAAACTCCCCAACCAAAAGACATAGGCTGACAGAATAGATATGAAAACAAGAGCCATCCATATGCTGTCTGCAGGAGACTCACCTTAGACCCAAGGACAGAAATAGTCTGCAAGTGAAAGGTTGGAAAAAGACATTTCACACAAATAGTAAACAAAAGAGAGCAGGGGTAGCTATACTGGTGTCAGACAAAACAGAATTTAAATGCAAAAAAAGTGATGACATGCAGAAGGCTGTTATATATTCATAAAAGAGACAATCCACCAGGAAGAGTAACCATCATAAATATCTATGCACCTAACCAGGGTGCCCCCAAAATAAAAGAGGAAATAGACATCTCCACATATAATAGTTGGAGACTTCAACATGCTACTCATATCAACAGAATAACTAGACAGAAGATAAACAAGGAAACAGAGAACATAAACAATATGATAAACGAGCTGGACCTGACAGACATGTACAGAACACTGTACCCCAAATCAGCAGGTTATACATTCTTCTCAAGTGCTCATGGATCTTTCTCCAGGATAGACCACATGTTGGGCCACAAAACAGCTCTCAAAAACTTTAAGAAGATTGAAATTATACAAAGCACCTTCTGATTATAGTGGAATGAAGCTGGAAATCAATAATAGGCAGTAAAGGGGAAACTTCACAAATATATGGAGACTAAACAACACACTCCTAAACAATCAGTGGGTCAAAGAAGAAATTGCAAGAGAAATTAGTAGATAACTCAAGACAAATGAAAATGAGAACACAGCTTATCAAAACTTATGGGATACAGTTAAGGCAGTGCTGAGAGGGAAATTTATAGCCCTAAATGCCTATATTAAAAAAGAAGAAAGAGCTAAAATCCAAGACCTAACTGAACAACTGGAGAAACCAGAAAAAGAACAGTAAACCAATCCCAAAGCAAGCAAAAAGAAAGAACAAAGATTAGAACAATTGAGAACAAAAAAAAAAAAAA
>JAQZBX010015495.1:0-19935 GCA_029593785.1 Cabassous unicinctus | reverse complement strand
GTCAATAAATTAGACAACCTAGATGAAATGGACAAAATTCCTAGAAATGCACAAGCCACATTGGCGCTACAAGAAATAAAGGAAATCAATCAACAACTGAATCACAAGTAAAGAGATTGAATCAGTTATCAAAAATCTTCCAACAAAGAAAAGTCTAGGACTAGATGACTTCACAGGTGAATTCAACCAAACATTTCAAGAAGAATGAAAACCAATCCTGTTTAAACTCTTCCAAAACATTGAAAAGGAGGAAAAATTACCCAACACATTTTATGATGCCAACATCACCCTAATACCAAAGACAGATGTACTACAAGAAAATTACAGACCATTCTCTCTAATGAACATAGATGCAAACATTCTCAATAAAATATTTGCAAATTGAATCCAACAGCATATTAAAAGAAGTATACACTATGATCAAGTGGGTTTTATTCCTGGTATGCAAGAGTGTTTCAATATAAGAAAATCAATTAACATAATATACCACATTCACAAATCAAAGGGGGAAAAAACACATGATCATCCAAATTGATGCAGAAAAGGCATTTGACAAAATCCAGCATCCTTTCTTGATTCTCAACATAAAAAAGGATATATATGAAAATCACACAGGTAACATCATACTCAATGGTGAGAAGTTGAAAGCTTTCCCTCTAAGATCAGGAACAAGACAAGGTTGCCCACTGTCACAACTGTTATTCAACACTGTGCTAGAAGTTCTAGCTAGATTGATTAGTAAGAAAAAGAAATAAAGACATCCGAATTGGAAAAGAGGAAGTAAAACTCTCCCAATTCACAGATGACATGATCCTCTAGTTAAAAAACACAAAGTTATTAGAGCAGGGGTTCTTAACCTTTTTTTATTCCACAGACCCCTTTGCCAGTCAGGTGAAAACCACAGACCCCTTACTAAGTCCACACTATACTGTGTATTATTTAATAAATATATCATACCTGCACCAACATGTCCCCATAAGAATAATGTTTTTTTGAGTTTCAATTCAAGCTCACGGACCCCTTGTTAAGAACCCCTGCATTAGAGCTAATAAATGATTTCAGCAAAGTGGCAGGATACAATATCAACACTCAAAAATCAGTAGTGTTTCTATACACCAGTAATGAGCAAGCCGAGGAGAAAACCAAGAAAAAAATTCCATTTACAATAGCAACAAAAAGATTCAAAGATCCGGGGATTAATTTAATCTGGAATGTAAAGGATTTATATTCAGAAAACTACAAAACACTGATAAAAGAAATCAAAGAAAACCTAAACAAATAGAAGGACATTCGGTGTTCATGCATTGGAAGACCAAACATTGTGAAGATGTCAATTCTACCCAAACTGATTTATAGATTCAATGAAATACCAATCAAAATTCCAAAAGCCTACTTTACAGAAATAGAATCAGTAACCAAATTTATTTGGAAGAGAAATGGGTCCCAAATATCCAAAAACATCCTAAAAAAAAAAAAAAGAGTGAAGTCAGAGGACTCATGTTTCCTGACCATGAAGTGTATTATAAAGCTACAGTGGTCAAAACAGCATAGCATTGGCATAAAGATATATACATTGATCAGTGGAATCAAACTGAGAGTTCAGAAACAGACCCACACCTCTATGGTGAAGTGATTTTTGATAAGCCCACCAAATCCACTTTTTTTGGACAGAACAGTCTCTTCAACAAGTGGTGCTGGTAGAATGGACATCTATAACCAAAAGAGTGAAAGAGGACCCCTATCTCACTCCCTATACAAGAATCAACTCAAAGTGGATCAAAGACCTAAACATAAAAGCCAGGACCATTCCTAGAATATAATGTAGGGAAACATCTCCAAGACCTTGTAGTAGGTGGGTGTCTTAAACCTTGCACCCAAAGCATGCACAACAAAAGAAAAAATAGATAAATGGGACCTCCTCAAAATTAAACACTTCTGCACCTCAAAGGACTTTGTGAAGAGGGTAAAAAGGCAGCCTACTCAATGGGAGAAAATATTTGGAAATCACACTTCCAACAAGGGTCTAATACCCATGACATATAAAGAGATCCTACAATTTCACAGTAAGAAGACAAATGCCCTCATTAAAAAATGGGCAAAAGACCTGAATAGACATTTTTCTAAAGAAGAAATACAGCCCCCTTGTCATTCGGTGCCGTGTGCTGGCTAGTGGGTCTGTGGCGGCAGCAGCGGCTCATCTGTGGCACCGTGAGCGGCTTCAACAGCAAGGAACACACCACGCCCTTCATCCGCAAGTATCGAGTTTCCCTCAAAAATGAAAACGGACAACATGTATCTCCATTTCATGATATTCCAATTTATGCAGATAAGGTTGTGTTCCATGTGGTAGTTGAAGTACCACGTTGGTCTAGTGCAAAAATGGAGATTGCTACAAAGGACCCTTTAAACCCAATTAAGATGTGAAAAAAGGAAAACTCCGTTATGTTGCAAATTTGTTCCCTTATAAAGGATATATCTGGAACTATGGTGCCATCCCTCAGACTTGGGAAGACCCGGGACACAATGACAAACATACTGGCTGTTGTGGCAACAATGACCCAATTGATGTGAGTGAAATTGGAGACAAGGTATGTTCAAGAGGTGAAATAATTGGGTGAAAGTTTTGGGCATGTTGGCTATGATTGATGAAGGGGAAACTGACTGAAAAGTCATCACTATTAATGTGGAAGATCCTGATGCAGCCAATTATAATGATATTAATGAAGTCAAACGGCTGAAACCTGGCTACCTAGAAGCCACTGTGGACTGGTTTAGAAGGTACAAGGTTCCTGATGGAAAACCAGAGAATAAATTTGCTTTCATAGCAGAATTTAAAGATAAGGACAATTGATATTATTAAAAGCACTCATGACCATTGGAGAGCATTAGTGACTAAGAAAACCAATGGAAAAGGAATCAGTTGCATGAATACAACAGTGTCTGACAGTCCATTGTGGACGCTTTACCACCACCTTGTGAATCTGCCTGTACACTACCAACAGATGTGGATAAATGAATCCATCACCAGAAAAACTAAGGAAATTTCTCTGGAATACAAAGCTGATACTGCTGTGTTCTTTTCATCTGGAAGTATTGCAAAAGTAGTAGCTTTTCAAAGCTTTAATTTTATAGAACTAATCTTACTAAAGCAAATTCTGCTGTGACCAATCCCAGATATTCAGAATGTTGTCTGTCTAAAAGCCTTTTTCATTTTCATAGCTCAACTAAGATAACTTTATTACATGCTTAAATATAAAAGCTGATGTAATTTGAAAGTCATTTGTGAATAGATGTAAAAGATAAGCACATACTGGATGTATATGTTTACCATGAGTTAGAAATAAAACTATTTTGCTGAAAAAAAAAAAAAAAAAGAAATACAAATGGCTAAAATACACATGGAAAAAATGTTCAACATCACTGGTTATTAGGAAAATGCAAATCAAAGCTCCCATGAGATATCATTTCACAGCTACTAGAATGGCCACTATTAAAACAGAAAACTACAAGTGTTGGAGAGGATGTGGAGAGATAGGAATGCTTATTCACTGTTGGTGGGGATATAGAATGGTTCAGCCACTGTGGAAGTCTGTTTGGCAGTTCCTAAGGAAGTTAGATCTGCCAAGTGATCTGGCAATACCACTACTAGGTTTATATCCAGAAGACTGAGAGAAGAGACACAAACAGACATCTGCACACCGATGTTCATAGTGACATTATTCACAATTGCCAAAGGATGGAAACAACCCAGGTGTCCATCAACTGATGAATGGATAAACAAACCGTGGTATATACACACAATGGAATATCATTCAGCTGTAATAAGAAATGAAGTCATGAAGCATATGATAACATGAACACGATGGACCTGGAAGACATTATGTTGAGTGAAGCAAGCCAAGCACAAAAGGGTAAATACTGTATGGTTGCACTATTAAGAATTATATATAATAAGCAAAATCATGGAGCTAACAGTCAGAATATAAGTCACCAGAGAATAGAATGTGGTTAGAGAATGGAAAGCTGAGGTTTAATCTGTGCAGAATTGTTAAAATGTTGTTTGTACATGTTTGTAAATGAATAGAAATGGTGAAAGCACATCATAGGATTTGTAATGAGTAGTACTAACATATGGGTATGATAGTGGTTTTTGTTGTTTCTGTTGTTATTAGAGCATGAAAATGCTCTAATATTGACTGAAGTTATGAATGCACAACTCTGATTATACCAAATGCCACTGATTGTACACTTATTATAAATTGTATGGTTTATGAACAAACAAAAATAATAGGGTAGGTTTGGGGGAAATACACCAAATGTAAGATATGGACTACAGTTAGTGGTAATATTTGGAGGAAGATTTCATAATTTGTTACAAATGTTTCACAACAATGGAAGGTATTTGTGGTGGGGTGATGTATGGGAGCCCTGTACGACGTTATGCATGTTTGTTTTGTAAGTTTACGGCTTTCAGTCTACACTTATTGTTTATGCATGTCCATGTATGAATGGTATACTTCAATAATTTTTTTTAGTGGAATAAAAACATGAATGGCCAAAGGCATATGATTGTTAGATTGGGTGACAGGTACATGGGAGTTCATTGTATTATTCTTTCTATTTTATGTATGTACAAAATTTTCCATTGTAATAAGGACAACAGAATAAGAACTATTCAGAGACCTAGGACAGCCTCTGGTTGGTTTACTGCCTTCTCTCACTGAATCACAGTCTTGTTGGCTTTAAACATACACTGTTAACAGTGAATGTCATTTGAGGACTATAATTAAGACGCTGCTATATTTTGTATACCTTTCCTGGCACCTAGAATGCTGTCTTACTCTTCATGAACTCACAGGTTTGGTTTCTGCTGCTGCCATCAGCTAACTCTCCTGTTTGCTCTTAGATGTCCATCTTTTCAGAAGAGGTGAAAACAGGAAATAAGCTCCTCAGAATTAAACGAATTATCTTAAAACCTTCTTAAATCAAGAAACAGTCCCCTAAGTTAGGAATTTTAGGGAGGGAGGGCTTCTACTTTCATTAGACCATGATAGTCAATTCAATGTTATTGTGGAAAGAAATCCTCTCTGAATGAAATTCTATTGTATTCTATTGAACAATAGGTGATATTTGTAAACAGCGGGATCCCTCCCCAAGAGCATTTTCTCTAGCAGGAACCCATTGAGTTCTCACTTCAACATTAAGGAACAGCTGGTATTCCTACTACCCCTCTCCATGGCCCCTCTCCCACACCCACTCTCTAAAGGTTTTTACAGGGAGCTGGTAACCTTTCTTTAGTTCAAATGCATAGTAAGTGGCAAAAGGACCAGACCCTGACCTTCTGACTCTGTTTTCCATAATATGTTCTTGTTTCACATAAAATGTTCTGAATTACTTGCTAGTTAATTTATTTACCTGCTGCCCTTCTCTTAAAATTAAGCTTGGATCCTAGGGTTCTGTTTGTCCTAAGGAACACCACTGCTTCTCCTAATTCAAAAAACATGGGCATTTAGACACAGTTTTTGCACTACAGGAACTCTCTACAGGATACATGGAGCAATATAGACAGACTGATGCCTTGCTTTGGTGGAGTTGCAGGTAAGAAGGATACTGCCTGACTTTATCCATGTCTAAACTGCACAGTTGCATTTGATTAAATGGTTCCAAAATGAAAAATGGTTTGCTCCCATCAAGAGACCAATTCATAGTCCTGGATCACCATCTCCCCCAAACCCATGCTGCCCAGTGTCATTGGAAGGAAAAAAAATCATATCTCATTTCAAATGGGCTCACAGAGCTCCCTGAAATGTTTTAATCCATCTTGTCAATTCCCTAGCACATCCTGTGGCCGTCATGGCAAGCCTTCTCTTTTGCCAAGGACCTAATCTCTCCTCACTCATGCTCAGAAGAGGGTCTTGTCAATGCTACCAAGAAGATCAATTCTTCAATTGAAATGCCTTCAATTCAAAATGCTGCTTCCTCCATGTCCATTTTTTTCTTTTCTTCCCCATCATATCTGGGGACAGATGATCCCATTCTTTCCCAAAGCCAAACTTCCCATTTGTGTCCTTGATTCCATCTCCTCTTTCCTCTTACTGGACCTTGTGAGCGTCATGGACACAACACCCCCAGCATTTTCAGTTCTCTGTTCTCCAACTGGCAATGTGCATGTTTACCTTGCCAGATTTTGCAATTGCAAACTCATAATGCTCATAGAGGTCTGGCAGCACAGACGTGGCTGATGAGCCCAGGAGCACATGCCTCAGGTAATGGAACAGCTGCCATGTGGCTCCAGTCCACTTTTGTCAAATAGGAGTGCAGGCCCCAAGTTGCCACATCTTCTGATTTTTCAAAAGCAGACAGGAATCTGTGTTTCTATAGGTAACCTGATAGTTCTCAAATGTAGCCATCAATTTTTAAAAATTGGACAACACCATAGGTGGGCCAAACCAAATACTTCATGGCCCAGATGCTGCCCCCACTGTGTCACCTCTTCTTTAAACATTCATTTGACTCTGCTTCCCATCCAAATATCATATTATTTCATACCCAAACTTCCCATTTAGTCTGTAACTGTTGACTTTTCTCCCATACCCATGATTCTCTCCTCAAGCAACTTCAACATGCTTTCTACCTTACTGGATGTGTACTCTTGAAGGTCACCAATAAGCTTCTAATTAAATATCCTGGGACACCTGTGGGTATATACATACCTTTATACACCTTTAAAACCGTGGTTCTCAAAGATTGTTCCCAGGAGGAAAAACATCACCATCACCTCGAAACCTGTTTAAAATGCAGGATCTCATGACCTTCCCAAGACCTGCTGAAACAGAAACTCTGGGGGTAGGCCCAACAATCTATGCTTTAACAAGCCTTCCAGGTGATTCTGACTCCTGGTAAAGTTTCAGAACCTCTGCCCTAACATACATACCTGCCTGTGAGTCTTACATTAAGCAGGTCCATGGTGATACCTGCCAAGGGTGAGGGCATTCTGCCGGAGGGGAATTCATCTCCCTCTCTGGATCTTGCCCCAGATCTTCAATCCTTTTTCAATATGCTAGAGGAAGTCTTTACATTGATAGAACACTTTTTACTAAAGGGTATTGACATTTTATCATCTAAATTCTGCACACAAGAATCACACATGTTAGGCAAAGCAAGAAAAATAAGTTTATTATCCCCCATCTGGCCATCTTATGAATGAGGAAGCTAGCAGTGAGAAGTTAGGTGACTTTCTTAAAATCATAGTTAGTAAAGTGCCAGAGTTCGCGTATCAGTCTGGTTTCCTGACATAAATCACAGTCTTTTCTTTCTGTTTGCCAGAAATAACATTTTTTTCTACTTGTGAGAGTAAAGTACATTTGTTGTAGAAAAGCTGGAAAGTATAGAAAAGAATACAGAAGAAAATGAAAGTCACTTAGCATGCTACCACTATTATGTATTTTTTTTTTTACAGTTTTTTTCTTTAAATGCATGAGTACATGTGTGTTCAGATGCAATCCTCTTTTCAACTGCACAACACTGACAGGAAATAAGTGGATTCTTTATTCTCAGAGCCTGTGGCAACTTTCTGGTAAGATCACAAATGAAAAACAAAGAATTATTTTATTTTTCTTTTGTTCATCAAAGTCAGAATAACTCAGAGTAGATTCAAAACCTAAGTGAAATGAAATCAGCATTGCTAGAAATAGTAGCCATGACAGACAGGGGAAATTGCTAATCTTGATACGAAAATATTCAATATCTCTATGCTATTAGGGTGCCTGAGGCAACTCCAACTGCAGAGCGTGTGTAGGCTCCCTGTGACTAACAGTAATAAAATTCAATAGAAAAAACACAACTCCATTACCATAATAGTCTAGTGTGTCAATAAAATTGATACTGCTTTTGCAATAAGGAAAAAATTATAAAATATACCCAAGAGCAATGGGAAGCTTTTCATTTTTATTTACTGACCCCACAGAATTATTTTTTCCCTGATTCTGGCATTAGTCTAAAATCCAGTCATCTCTTCCTTACTTCTTTACCTCACATATTTAAAAAGCCAAGGCTGAAAAAAAAAACAACTAAAGATGATTCATGGGAAGGCCAAACTGATAACTATTTCTGACAAATGACATTTATTTAGGACACTTTGGGATGTTTATTTTCAGTCACACTTGCTTATCATGCTGGCTTACATGACCGCTAGGCAAGAACATTTGCAAAGGTGTTCTCAATTCCTATGGGGGTGTGTCTTGTAAGGTTTCCTAACCTGCTGGACCTTCACTTCAGAAGGTATTTACAACAGTGACTGGCTTCATGGTAGTGCCTATAGGGAAAAAAGCCTACTAACAGGAACAATTCCGTGTGTTGAGTGTCTATTTGTGTGCCAGTACCATGCTACGCTATGAAACACTTTTCATATTTAATTCTCAGGCACACATTATTGTGCCTGCAATGGAGACAGGGAGACATTAGTTAACTTGCCCAACCTCCCGCAAATGGCAAGTGGTGGAGCTGCCCAAGCTTTGGAGGAAATCAGCAGAGCGTAACTGCTGGGCATTCCAGCTGTGGCATCACAAAGACCTCCTCAGATTCTGGCTCTGTGGCTGTTTCATTAATGATCCCTGCCTTCTGACCTTGAGAGAAGTTTGAAAAAAACATATTGAGCAGATATGCAAAGAAATAAAGACACAACTTTCAGAATTGAGGACTTGCTGCTGGGGCAATGATTTGGGTGCTTGATAGAGAATAACAGGAGGCTCCACTTAAAAGCGTAGGACGGGAAGGCTGTGGGAAGGGGGCAATGACAACCAACATTTACTGCACATTTACGTGTAGCATCTCATTAAATTTTCACAACAAACTTAAGACCTGGGTACATTATCACCCCAGCTCACAGAAGAAGAAACAGGGGTTTAGACAAATGGAATAATTTACCTATGGCTACATTCTAGTAAGTGGAAGAGTCAGAATTTGAACTCAAGTCTGACATTCTCTAGAGATGAAGTTCTTGATCACTATGATATAACCTCTTTCTGAAAGTATGAAATATTTCAAACATTCAAAAAAGGAATAGAGAATAATATAATTACCGGTGTATCTACCACCTGGCTTAATCAAATTTTAACATTTTGCCACACTGACACTTAATTGAAAGAAATAAAATATTACAGATAGAGTTGAAGCTCCTTGGTACTCCCTTCCTATTCCATTCCCCTCTCTCCCCCATTCCTCATTATCCTGAATTTTACATTTATCATTCTCATGTACTTTCATACCTCTTCTTTCTCTCTTCCATTACATGTATATGCACACACAGGCATATACACACACAGAAAAGTATATATATACATATTTGTCTAAAACATTTCTACATACGGTTTTATTACATATTCTACAATTTGTGGGTTTTTTTGCCCTATGTTACATTTTGAAATTGATGCAAGTTGACACACAGTATTTAACCTCTCCTGCAGGAGAAAAGATCTGTGGTTTTGGTCCTCCGACGGCCACCAGTGCTCACAAGAAAGCAGGCAGATTTCCCTCCTTTACCACAAGATGCTGGTTTCTTTGTGCTCAACAAAGTAACACAACATTAGTGCCTTCCCTCTGAAATCACAGCAAGGAATTACACAAGAATTTTTAAGACTGGCCTTCCATTGATGTAGTGGGGTAAATGGTGGGAAAAAATTTGAGGCACCTTTGTGAGTGTGTTTAATTAAACTTCTGCTTAGCCACAGATGAGCAGTAAGGATGTTGCAGGAGATGCCAGAAGTGGCTGGCTAGTATAAAAATTACAATTTTTGTAATTTAACCTGAAAATAAATTTTCAGCAATCTGGGTCAGCCACTTCTTCTAGGTAGCCGAGGCTCAATTGTTTTCTGTTGTTCCTTTTTTTGTTTTGTTTTTACAATGCAACCCAGCACATCCCCTTTATGGCACTGCCCTGATCAGAAGGGTTAAAGCATCCCTTGGTCCAGAACAGTAGTTCTTAACCTTTTTTGTTCCATGGACCCCTTTGCCAGTCAGGTACAACCACAGACCCCTTACTAAGTCCACACTATACTGTGTATTATTTAATAAATATATCACACCCACATCAACACCTCCCCACAAGAATGATGTTTTTTTGAATTTCAATTCAAACTCACGGACCCCTTGTTAAGAGGCCCTGGTTCAGAAGGAAGAGTGAATCATGAGATACAGTCAAACCACACCAGGAGGATAACCCTTCTGCATTTCAAATGAAGAAAGCTCGAGAGGAAGCTAGTTTGTGTTAAATTAGCAACCACAAGACCATTTTCCTAGCTCCAACAGGTTACTGCACCAGATTGTGTGATCTGTCCCTCTCGCTTAAGATCATGAGCTGTAGGATGAGAAATATCTGATCAGTGCAACCAGCTTGCAGGGTTATTCCCAGGTGCCATGAATCAGAAGATTCTCATGAAGCGCAGAATCCGATGAGTGCACTCTAGACACTGACCTAAGAAGTCAACTCTCCTCTCTTCCTTGCCCTAGTGGGTTACTTAGGTGAGAAAAGTAAAAGTAAACCACAAAATGTACATAATCCAGATCCTCAGAAACCTCAGGAAAACACAGGTATTCACTAATTTTTGTTAAAGGAGATCAGAGTAGCAGCACGTATTTCTTTTAGACTATCTCCCTGTCTGAATTTTATTAGACAGGGATAATTTTAGCTATATTTTTGTATTTGGTTTGGTGTTTATTTTTTAAAGGTGGTTTGTGTTCAAAGAATAAAATAAAGACCAGCAGAGATTAAACACACAAACACAAAAAACTGAGTTTATTGCTTGTGCAATAAGGGAGGGCCAAAGTCACATCACTCAAGAAACAAGTTCAGCTCATCTCCCTGTGCTATAGGCAAAAAGAGTCATTTATTTCATTTTAGAAGACATTCCAGGCATTGCAAGAAATGTCCAAGGTAGATTAGGTGTGGGGCAGCCAGATTTAACAAACAAAAATTCAAGATAACTAGCTAAATTTACAATGCAGATTGAAAATGAATTTTAATTAAGCATATGCTATGCAATATTTGGGATATACATAGACTAAATATTACTCTTTGTTTACCGAAAATTCACATTTAATTGGGTGTCCTACATTTTATCTAGCAACCCTAATGAGGTGATGTTCTGCTGGGTTGAGGCCATGTGGCAACAGCTAGTCTATATGCCCACACTTAGGACTCGGCAATATTTTAACAGTGTAATGTGAATGTCACACTGCAGTGCATTCTGCTAAAAGGACCAGAAACCAAATTCTCCCACCTGGGATCACACCCAGGGAAATAAACCAAGTTGTGGAGCAATGCATACAATTGCTAGACCCTTCAGGAACTCAAGAGGAATCCCAGTTACCTGTGCCCCCTGGACTAGGAGAACCAGTACTTGGATGCTGCTGGAATAGACTGGTGTCAGGAGGTGGTGACTCCAGATTTCTAGCTTGTGGAGCTGGTTGGTGGGTAATGTCTTTAACTAGGTCCAGAATACAGGAAGATTTAGTGGGAAAATACAGGAAAGGCACAGAAATCCTTCTCCATCCTCATCAACTGCCTAACAAAACCCTCTACCAGAACATTTTCTACTGGGATATCTCACTGAATCAAAACTTCATTCATTCTCTTCCTCTCCAAGCCTGCCTGTCCTCCTATAAACCCTGTCTCAACCGCAGACAGCACATTGAGACTCCAACACTGACAAGGCTGCTGTCCTCCCAGTCGTCCTCAGATACCACTACACCCTTACTCCGCAATCAAAGGCCACGTCCTTTAGAAGCTGCTTCAGACACCTCTCTCAAATCTAGCCCACCGCCTCTCTCCTAGCTCAAGTTTTCATCATCTTTTACCTCGGCAACAGCAAGAGGGTCTTACCTGAGTTTCCTCCACTAGCCATCCCCTCTTTCAATCCATTTTCCACATTGCTATATGAGATATCTTTCTAAAATGCAATTCAGAGCACGTTTCTCCATTTATTAAAAACCTATGTGGCCTTTCATGGCTGGAGGATAAAATCCAAATTGGTTTCAGGCAGGCATGCAGGTCCTTCAAGGTCTGGCATTGGCCTTTATTTCCAGCCTATCCACCACTGTCTTACCCAACAACAGATGGTGCCAAACTACCAGCCAGTTCCCTGCCATCTGATGCTCTTACACATCAAGATGACTTTACACAGACTGCCTCTCCTTTACCTGGAATGTCCTCTGCCTACTCTTTTGTTTGGCCAAACTCATCCTTCAAGACTGCCCAAGTGTTAGGCCTGCTTTGTTCTCCACTGCTGATTTAACTGTTTCCTTGTCTGTATCCCATAGTGCATTGTACCTGCTGCCTACACTATGGGACTCACTGATTTGTGCTAAGCATCTTAGTAACATATTTGTCTTCCCCAGAGGATTATGACGATGCGGGTGGGGACTACGCTTTACTCATCTTTGAATGCTTAGGACCTTGCAACAAACACCAACTACAACAACAACAATAATAATAATAATAATAATTACTATGGAAACACTGGCTGAATGCTTATGTGCTGAGCAATATTCTAAGCCCTTTTGTTGCGGCAGAAAAAAACTTAGACTATGAGAAACCCAAGCATGCATTCAGAGAGACGGAGGAACAAAGTTTTTATTATGCACGGGCCCAGAGGAGAATCCAGTCTCCCAAAATCTGAGCCCTGGGCATCAGCTTTCATGGGAATTATATAGGTTTCTGTTAATTGGCTAGTGGGTTGCTGGGCAAGCCGGCAAATTCCTGAAGCAAGCGGGCAGGCGGGGGTTACAGAAGCAAAGGTGTGAGTTTAGCTTATCTTCCTAAAGAAGAGGGCCTCAGGGAGGACAGGGGTAGAGTCCTTAACTTTGTGGATTCCAGACAAAAGCAGGAGGAGAGCGCTTATCTCCCTAAATTGTGGATTCCATGGGAGAAAGGGAGGAGGGGCGGTTAGCTTTCAAAAGCTGCAGGTTTCTGCAAAGGGGGAGAAACAGAGCAGAGCTGCAGCACTTTCTTCATCACTTTAACTATTTTAAATCATTTAATCCCGACAACAACCTTACGATGGCAGTGCCTTTACTATCTCGATTTGAAACGAAGAAGAAACTGAAGCAAAGATGAGAAACTGGCTAAAGCACCATGGTTAGCAAACTGGTAACTTTCAACTTAGCAAAGGGGAAATGCATTTTTGAACATAGAAGCACCTGAGAAATTTTTAAACGTGCTGATACTAAGGCCCACATGAGAGCCGCTGAATCAGAATCCTTAGTGGGGCTGTGAAAATGCAGGAGAATATTAAAAACTTCCCAGGGGATTCTAACATGCAGGCAGAGTTGAGAACCACTGAGGTACTTGATCCTAATAAACTTCCACCTGTGTTGGGGGGAAGGGTGAGGAGCCAGAGAACTTGGAAGGCTCAAAAGGGATGCAGGCACCACAGCCGAGAGTTCTATAGCTCTACAGCTACAACACCAAGAGACTCACGTGCAGGAGCCAAGAGCCAGGAGCAGATAGGACCCTGTTCTTTCCTTAGCATGTGCTAGGCTTGCATATCAGGCGTGGAAAGGGTGGGGGAGAAGGCTCCTTTCCAACCTGGGAGTGCACCAGGCAACAGAGGGAGGCTTGGGCTGAATCAGACATTTCTGAGCACATGCACTGATTCCAACTAATCTGCTCCAAACACAGAACTGGGCCCGCACCTCTCTGTGCACCAGCTGCTTCTCTGCACCAAATTAGACTGTGTAGTGCAGTAACTACTTTCTATAGTCAAAAAGTTGTCAAATGGCAAAATGTGGCCCTAAAATTGTTCACTTGATGAGTGCCGGATAGGTATTTGGTTATGTGACATCAGTGCTATCTGCTTTCCAGAGAGGAAGTAAGAACAGAAAATAGAGATAATGGGTGCAGAAAGAATGAGGAAGTGATCTAGGATGGGGATAAGAAGGAAGGAGCTTTCTTTTGGCAAGTAGAAAAGACCAAGGGAAGGCAAATTACTGTGTATTAGCAAGACTCAAACAAGGAACAAGGATGGGGGTTTGTGAAATGATGGAGAGATCAATTCTGATCCAGAAACTGAGAGGTTACAGCTGGATCCCAATGAGAAATGATAAAGATTCCTTCCGGCTAGAATAAAGAATATGCTGTCCTCAAGGGTTAAGTCTGTCAAAGTGGTCAAATGGCAAATAAAGACGCCATTTACATCTGCAGTCATGCAATCCTGGAAAGTTGGACCCTGGCTCAGCCCCTTACAAGTTCTGTCACTTTGGGTAAATTGCTTAAACTCACTGAGCCTTGGTTTCCCTATATGTAAAATAGTATTAATAAAAAATCAACCTCATATCCTTGTGGGGAGGAAGAAACAAAGAACTGCATACAAATAGCTAATCTTTATAGAGAGTATGTGAGGGGGTGTGTGTGTGTGTGTGTGTGTAAAATCAATCTACTTAATCCTCACAACAACCCTATAAAGTAGGTATTATTATTATTTCCATTTTACAGATGAGGAAACTAAGGAACAGAGGAATTAAGTGACTTCCTCAAAGTCACACAGATGACAAGTAGCCAAGCCAGACAAAGGCAGTCTGGCAACAGAATCTAGGCTCCTAACTGCTATGCTATGCTAGTCTAGACTAGAATAAAAGTTCTAAATCGATCAGAAGCCTGAAACTGAGGACAAATACCAGATGCAAGAAAAAGGGAAATGCCAGAATCCTGTTATAGCTTTCAAAGGAGTCCCCTGATATCTCAGGTGCCAGGAATGGGATTTAGATCTAGATTCACTTTTTAATTACATTCTCACTTCTTCTTTACATAACCTGGCTGGATGGAGAAGAGCCTGGTATGAGGACACCAAAGGCACCTTTTGATATCCTCAGACCACAGTTGGTTCTCCTGACTCAGCAAGTAGAGAGAACCGGAACACGCAGATGAATCATTTCTCATCTAAACATGTCCCTCAACTCAACTATTGCCTGATTTCTCAGATTCCCAAGTTCCAGCATTTTTGAAACCCTGAACTTTATCTTTGTTGACAATCGATAAAGCTTTTAAGAATAGAGATGGCTCAGATTCTGAGAAGTTCCTAAGTGCTGGTGAACAGAGCTAAGGGTATGGAAAAAATTAATGATTCTAAACCAGGGGTTCTTAATCCAGGGTCCAGGGACCCCCAGGGGGTCCATGGAAAAATTTCAGGGGCTCTGTGAGCTTGAATTGAAAAAAATCAACTTATTATCTTTATTTTCTCTGACCTCTAACTGAAATCTAGCATTTCATTCACTTATGAATATATGCAATAAATAAATTAGAGTAGTATTCATTTCACCTGACTGGCAAGGGAGTCCACGTAACGAAAAAGGTTAAGAACCCCTGCTCTAAACTATTAACATCACCAAATAGTTTGTCCATTTCCTATACAATTGGGTACTTATCAGTCAGACTGGCATAAAACCAATCTTTATTTTTAAACTATCATCTTCCTACAATGCCGTATTCACTTCTCTGTTTTAAGGAATATATTAAATTCAGGTATCTGAACATTCAAATTTCAAGTATGCTTTAGAATTTTCTTGCCCCAGTATTTTCTCATTTTTTCTGCCAAGCAAACTGTTTTCCTTCTTGACCACACCCTTAGACTAAGTTGTTCCTTCTAAAATACCATCCCACCAAAGGTAAATACTAGTGAGAAAGTCAAGTGTCCTGTGTTATCTGAATGTGGATTAGATGGGGAGAGCTCATCGGTTTCCCCAGATTTCTCTCTGTCAAATGAAGGGACAGGAGATGTTCCCCACAAGTGCATCCAACTCCACCACTGTTGTCTGCCACAGCCTCCTTTCATCCCACTCCAACCACTGAGCTTCTTCAAGAGAACTTCTAGCAGGAAAGGTATGGAAATGATGAACTAAAACATATATCTGAATACGTATGAAAGATATACTTTGAAAAACGAAATAAGGAAAAGGAGAACCCTCAACCTTTTCAACAACATTAACAATTTGAACTATATCAGAAGCTTTCACCAAGGTAGGCCACTGAATTGATTCTTCAGAGGTTTAAAGGGGCCACACCCTCCATGGCAGAGTGGGCAAAGGATCCACCTGTTCCTTTAACTGCCTTCCCAGGACCACAGCCCACTCCTCCTTCAAGATCCAGTTTCCCCATGAAGCCACCCCTATCAATGCTCCTTCTCTAAGTAAGCTGAGTTAGGCAATGGAAAGGCTCATGAAGAACACTGAGCTTGGAGTGTGGCAAATCCAATGGTAGCCAGGCTATCCTTGGGGATACATCACCCTCAGTACCTCAGACCTTTCCCCAGTGGCATAGGAACTGATGGACAGCATCCATTCCACCTTACTTCTAGTTGCCTTCTCAAACAGCAGAGGTTGGAAAATCTAACAAAGACATTTTCCCAACTCCCTTGCAGCTAGGGTTCTGGGTATTATTTAGGTTTCGACAGTCAGATACCCTTGAGCTAGTTTTAGAAGGTGAAAGGTGAAAGTAAGGTGGAAACTATGCTCTGCTACTTCTGCTCTTTCTCTGGACAAATAGGAGGAGGATTTCTTTTTTAAACTTGTGGTGTTAGTGACTATTATCATAAGTGCTAAGAGGCAGGGCACTGGTGCTTTGTTCCAGAATCCAACAGTTCCAGGGGTAGCTTCCTGATTGCTCACCTTCCTGAATGAGGCAGAAGCAGCAGCTTCTCAGGAAGGCCAATTTTACAGTGTCTTTCTGGGAGTCATTCCTGGAGACCCAGCTGCTCCTCCAGCCCTGCCAATGATTTTGTAAGCACCCAGTTCCTACATTAAATCCTTGACTCTCTTTAAAATAAAAAGAGTGGTTTCTATTTTCTGCAATGGCATCTAGACGGGATATCCTGTCCATCTTTCAGAGTGGGTGTGGGTGTGGATACTAAAACACTAAAGGGAGGCAGCAGAACAGAGCAGTTAAGAACATAAGCTCTTGAGATCAGATGGCCTGGGCTTAAATCCTGGTTCTGCCTCTTGCTCACTTTGAAACCATGGCTAAGTTCCTTAAACACCAGTTCCTACCTCAAGGGATTATTAGGAGCATTACATGAGAATACAGATAGAACACTTGTCACAGTACTTGGTCCTTAGTAGGAATTCAAGAAATATTCATTTCTTTCCTGCTCTGTGTTCCCAAAGAATCCCCTGCACACTTCTATTATAGTGCTTACCACACTGTGATTAGCCCTCTGTAAGCACCAACCCAGACAATTGTCTGCAATGTGTGAGTAAAGAGTATAGGAATCCCCCAAATTCCAGTCGAGGTGATTCAGGAGGAATCTTGAAGAAGGAGAACTGAAAAATGATCGTTATTTACTAAGTGGAAACATAAATTGTATATATTGTACTCTGCTATGGAAATAGTGTGAATAGGTGGTCAAGGGTGGAAGTACAGCAAAGAGGGAGAAGAACAGCAATGAGGCAGGGCTGGCCAGGCCCGTCCAAGGGCTCTCAAGGCTAAAGGAAATCTTGGCTGAGCAAATGTTCCTCTTTCCTCAGGGAGGCTATCCCTGCTGTGGGCAAGAGACTGTCAAGGTATTTTAGCAGAGCAACACTTCTTAAATCCATCATGAGGCCAGGTTCTGACTTCCCATTTTGTTATCTATACAGAACCAATGTACTGGTCAGACTGGTCAACTTGGCAATTTATGTCTTATTATAAATTAATAGATTGTCACCTCGATTATTATAATTTAGTTTTCCATGTACCTGCCTACAGGGGATAAGGCACTGATGTTGCCAATTTGAGCTTTCCATGTGGTTTGAGAAATGTAGCTTTCATTGTATTTTAATGGCTATAATTGGATTTGTATGTGTACACACACACATACACCCCTCAGTCATAATGAGATTACTACAAGTCCACTTTTGAGAGACAAATCCCTTCACAGTGTACTATCACAATCAGGTTTATGAGTCACAGAGATGACAGCCAGGTTCCTGGCCATGGCAAATTCACGAAAGTAAATGCTACCTATTTCAAGAGTCCTGTGTGACCAGCTTAACCTTCAAACTTGAGGATACAAGCTGCATGCAATGATATGTTTTCGTGTCTGTGAGTTCCTGCTGTGCAGTGACCATGCCTTAGTTAGATTTTACCTCCAAATGCCCAACTGCATGACAGGCACATACATAGTTGATATCTAGTAAATATTTGATGAATGAACCCATAAACATATATGTGTTCTTCTGCAGAGGTTTTCTGGTTTCTTTGTGTGTTTTTTAAAAAATGGAAATTATAGAAAGAGAAAAAAAATTCCAAAGGGACTCCAAGAAGAAGAGAATCATGGGCTTAAATTGTGCATTGTCATGTGCATTTCCATGTGACAGAGAAGCCAAGGACCAAGGGATCACTGGCAGCCAGCCCCAGGATGCCACAGTCTTTGGGAAGAAAGCATCACCTTAATGACGCCTTGATTTTGGACTCCTCCCAGCCTCAAAACTGTGAACCCATAAATTCCCATTGTTTAAGTCAGCCCATTGCATGGTATTTGCTTTAGCATCAAGGAAACGAAAACATCAACAGTGAAAATTGAAAGAGTCCATCAGTCTATGTTAAGGTAATTTCATTGTCAAACTGGAAGAACTATTTTATACAACATAAAAGAAAATAACCTACGGCCTGCCAATGGATACAAAGTCCAGCCGTTTGCCTAAACTAAATTGGTGAAGAAGATAGACACAAGGAGGTCCCATCGACTCCAGTTCCCTTCCCCATGAGTAGGACCCAGACCTCCTCTGTAAGAAGGAGGGGGAAACAACGATAAGTAACCTGTTTGTGGGGTCAAGAAAGTTGTAGTGTACTTTGTAATTGGGAGTATTCCCTATGGAATTTTGACCTTTCCTTGTTTGCTTCCATTGGTTCTTGAATATTTTAAAAAGCTGAAGATTTAGAATACAGCATTATTTGGAAAACAGATCCTCCTTGCCAAAACGGAACAAGAGATCATGATTTCCTTCTGTCAGCACTTGGAACCAGAAAGCCCCATAAGAGTGTACATCTTAAAAGTCATTTAATGGGGCAAGGTGAAGCAAATGAGAAGTTCCAAGAGGAGAAGAGAACCTTGTCAGGTTTGGGTTTTTGTTTGTTTGTTTGTTTTTCAAGGGATTAATTTTATTGAGAGAGACATAATACACCCCCAGGACTTTGATACCTGGTGAGTGATGAGCGTAGGCATCCTGTGGGGAGCTTTCCCCCACGTTGCCCACACTTTTTGCTGCCCTTACTCACAGCCGTGTGACCCTTCCCTCTACAGGTGCGCCCTGGGCCTTCTGTCCCAGCTGGGCCTCATCACTCCTCGCACCTCCGTGCCTTACTCCGTAAGACACCTCCCCACTCCTGAGAGCGTGGCCCCTCCACCCTGGTCCAGTCCCACACCCAGGTCCCTGGAGCTGATTTGGGCCGTGGATAAGGAGCTCGGAACTGTCCTCCATGACCAAGGGGCAGGGAAGGCCCAGAGACGTCAACCCACGCTGTAAAATTGGGAGATGCTTGAATGCAAGCTGCCAGAGCAAGAAAACTGTTTGGAGCTCAGGCCTCTTGGTCCAAAGCAGTGCACTGAACCACATCCTTGTTGCTAACAAAACAGTACTCGTGCAGATGTCCACAATGTTGACCCTGGGTGGTGGGGCTGCAGAAGAGCTTTGCTTTCTTCCTTATGCTTTTCTCTCTTTGGATTTTCTACAGCCAGTCTGCCTTTTCTTTGTAAGAAAAGAAAGAAGGAAAGGAAGGAAAAGAAGGAAGGAAGAGGTTTGGTTTGTTTTTAATAAGGAAAGATATTCCCTTTAAAGAGTATAACGATTCAATATCTCAATAAAGAAAACTATTTCACTCCCTATTACTGGTGTCCATCAATAATTCCTGCTCATCAGACACATTGGAGCTAAAATACATCTTCTTGTCCTAATAAGGTAAAGTAATCT
>JAQZBX010015494.1:0-37492 GCA_029593785.1 Cabassous unicinctus | reverse complement strand
GGAGCCTTAAAGGGAAGAGGAAGCCTGAACCCTTGCAGACGTCGGCAGCCATCTTGCTCCAACAAGTGGCAACAGACTGATGAGGGAAGTAACTTACACTTTATGGCCTGGTAACTGTAAGCTCCTACCCCAAATAAATACCCTTTATAAAAGCCAACAGATTTCTGGTATTTTGCATTAGAGCATTTGTGTATAAATTTTTGTGTGAATATATGTTTCAATTCTCTTGGGAATATACTGAGGATTAGAATAGCTGGGTCATCTGGTTCCTATATGTTTGACATTTTGAGGAACACCAAGTTGGATTCCAAAGTGACTGCATCATTTTACAATTCACTCAACAATGAATGAGGGTTCCAACATCTTGGTATCACCAGGACTTCTTACCATTTGCCTTTTAAATTCTAGCTATCACAGTGGGTATGGTATTTCATTGTGGTTTTGATTTGCATCTCCCTATTGACTGATTATTTTGAGCATCTTTCCATGTGCTAATTGTCCATTTGTAAATCTTCTTTGGAGAAATGTCTGTTCAAATTATTTGCCCACTTTTAAATTTGTTTGTCTTTTTATTGTTGAGTTGTAAGAGTTCTTTATGTATTGTGGCTATTAGACCTTTGCTAGATATAGGATATGCAAATCTTTCCTTCCACTATGCAGTTTGTCTTTTCACTTTCTTGATCATGTCCTTTGACACACAGAGCTTTTTAATTAGATGACATCTTATCTATTTTTCTTTTGTCACTTGTACTTTTGGTGTCATATCTAAGAAATCATCATCTAATCCAAAGCCATGAAGATTTATTCCTATGTTTTGTTCTAAGAGATTAAAAAAAAAATTTTAGCTCTTATGTTTAGGTCTATGATCCATTTTGAGATAATTTTTGTATATGATGTGAGGTAGGTGTGCAATTTCATTCTTTTGCATTTGGATATCCATCATCTGAAAACCATTTGGTAAAAAGATTATTCTTTCTCAAGGGACTGGTCTTGGCACTGTTGTCAAAATCAATTTACCATAAATGCTAATTTACGGGGTTTCTGGACTCTCTATTCTATTCCATTGATTCATATGTCTATTTTTAGACCAGTATTATACTATCTCGATTACAGTAGCTTTGTAGTAAGTTTTGAAATGGGGAAGTGTGAGTTCTTCAACTTTATTGTTAATTTTCCAAGATTATGTTGGCTATTCTGGGTTCTTTTCATATTCACCTGAATTTTAGGATCATCTTGTCCATTTCTGTAAAAAAGGAGTTGGAATTTTGGTAGGGATTGCATTCAATATGTAGATAATTTGGGGAGTATTGCCATATTAACATTACATTTTCCAATCAATGAACACAGAACATCTTCCCTTTATTAGGTCTTTAATTTTTCCATTTATGTTTCACAAATATCAGTGTACAAATCTTGCACTACTTCTGTTAAATTTATTCCTAAGTGTTTTATTCTTTTTGATGCTAGTGAATATGGAATTATTTTCTTAATTTCTTATCTTGGAGTCTTCATTGTTATTGTATGGAAATTCAATTAATCTTTGTTTACTGATCTTATAGCTGGCAATATTGCTGAACTCACTTATTATTTCTAATATATTTTTTGTAATTCCTTAGAGTTTTCTATGTATGAGGTCATGTCATTTGTAAATAGAGATATTTTTATTTATTCTTTTCCAACATGAATACTTTTATCTCATTTTCTTGTCTAATTGCTTTGGGTAGAATCTCTAGTACAATGGTGAGTAGAAGTGGTGAGAGTAGACATCCTTGTCTTGTTCCTAATCTTAGGAGGGAAGCATTCAGTCTTCCACCATTAAATATGATATCAATTATGTGCCATTCATAGAAACAATTTATTATGTTGAGGATATCTCTTCTGTTCATGAATGGTTGAGTGTTTTTAATCAAGAAAGGGTTTTGTATTTTGTCAAATTCCTTTCTGCATTTATTGAAATGATGATGTGGTTTTTGTATTTTATGCTATTTGTATGTTATATTATATTAATTAATTTTTCGATGTTAAACCAACCTTGCATTCCTGGGATAAATCTCACTTGGTCACGATGAATAATCCTATATATATGTGTCTGGATTTGGTTTGCTAGTATTTGCTGAGGATCTTTGCATCTATATTCATAAGGGTTATTGATCATGTGAACATGGCCGGTCTTGACCTATTCTGCTGTGCCTGATGATGTCATCACCTGCTACTCCTAAATGTAAATATGTACGATTACAACCTTGGTTCCATCTGAGTGATCATATGTTTCTCCTGATGCCTGAAAGGACTTGTGCTGTGCCTTGTATGCTTGGCAAGGCTGCAGCTACTCAATGATACCACATATGTGACTTTATAAAACCAATGTAATGGTGACCAAAATAAAGTTGAATGATAAATCTTCAACTGCAGTGACTGAAATATGCCTTTTAAGGTTATATTTTTGTATGTGGGGGGAGCAGGCCCTGGAATGTCTCTTCACTGGGGATGCAGGTTGTTTTTTGGCTCATCTTTTGTCCCCTGTAATTATGAGCAATGTCACCAAAAAGTAGCAGGTCAGTCTGAACACTACAAAGGTCAGAATGAATAATGGTCTGGCTTTAGATTACATTGCTTCTGTCTAAAATAATATCTACTGGTTCCCCCTGGTCTTATTTATACTTGGTTGAGCTCTGGACCCTGGGGTACTTTTTGGGGGTCAGTACTGTCAACTGAACTCTTCCTGCTACATGGGGTCAGTTCTATTGAGAGTAGCCTTAATTAAATGCTGAATGACACAAAGTAAATGGATTTGGTCCCAGCTTCTGTTGTTCAGATTAATCAGAGTGTCTGACAGCATAACATATTCATGCAAAAATTCATCTTTGTCCAGGAATGTATTGGATTGAGGAGTGGAATTTTGAGAAGGGCAGTTTGCCATGCACCCTGAGCGTTTCTGCACGTTCTTGCTGGGTATGTCAAAAGTATAAGGTCCTCACTTGTCTTCACTGAGCCATTTCTTAGGGCTGTGTTTACAGAAAACAGTCGTGAAAGATGAGGATATATTTCCCCCTGTACAAAGAACAGATTTGTTTCTACTTACTACAAAAGCAGTGTATCCCTAAGATCAATGTTCTACTCTTGTAATTCAGCCCATTTCATGGTCAGGTATCTGTGATAACCTTTTTGTATCACCCCCATGGGACTTGGAGGACTTGGAGGGAGTTGATGCAAACCAACATGATGTTCTGACTGCTGCTTTTGCCATGAGTAATGAAATTATTTGTCTCTTACCCAGGAGTCTTACATCTTCTCCCATGAGATAGTAACAGACAAAATTTGATAGCTTGTAGGTAGCATAAAATCACAAACCCTGCCCCATTTTTGATACCTTCCTGATGAGTCTGGAAAATAATGCATTTTTTTAGATCAATTGCCACATACTATGTACTGGAAGCTATGTGAATCTGCTCTAGTAAAACTATAACATCCAGCACAGCAACTGCAATTGGGGTTACTATTTGGTTGTGTTTACATCCACTATAATCTCTCATTATTCATCCATTTATGGAAGAGCTCAGATTCAATACCTTGGATCATATATAAAGATTAACACAAATTGGTCATAAAGATGAATGTGCAACTTAAAATTAAAATAGTTTTCAGAAGAAAACATTGGAGAAAATCTTCGTGTCCCTGAACTAGGCAAAGATTTTCTAGATATAATACCACAAACACAATCCATAAAGGAAAAAATGGACACATTAGATTTCAATATTAAATATTGCTCTTCAAAATTGCTAAGAAAACGAAAAGAAAAACCAGGGAAAATATTTGCAAATCACATCTGATAAAAGACTTGTATATAAAAAGAACAATTAAAATTCAACAGAAAGAAAACAAACAATCAAAAGCAGAACGAACAAAAGATTTGAACAGGCACTTCACCAAAGAAGATGTATATATGGCAAATTAGCACATGAAAATGCTATAATGGTCAACATCAATAGCCATTAGAGAGATGAAAATTTAAAGCACAATGAGATACCAACACATACCTATCAGAAAATGAAAAAGGCTGACAAGAATGTGGAGGAATTGGAACACTCATATTCTGATGGTAAAATCTAAAATGGTGCAACCACTTTGAAAAACAGTTTGGCAGTTTTTTAAAAAGTTAAACATACACCTACCATTCTTAAGCATTAACTTAAGAGAAAAGAAAGCATATGTCCATTCAAAGGCTTGTACATCAGTGTTCATAGCAGCTTTATTTATAATATCCACAAACTGTAAAGGAATGAATAAATAAATTGTGGTATATTCCTAAATTGGAATACTATTCAGCAATAAGGAGGAACACAAAACAGCACATATATACCTCAAAATATTTATGCTCAGTGAAAAACTAGAGAGAAAAGAGTACATATATGATTCTGTTTTTAAAAAATTATAGAAAATGAAAACTAATCTATTGTGACAGAAATCTAATCAGTGGTTGCCTGGGGACTGGGAAGGAGTCAGGAAGGGAAAATAGAGTCAGATTACAAAAGGGCCTACGGAATCTTTAGACAGTGATGGAGATATGGCCATTATTTTGAGTGTGCTGATGATTTCACAAGTGACATTGGTCCTTGAATCTGGATGGACTTTAGTAACTGCCTTAATCGATAGAATGTGGTAGAAAGAATGCCATGTAATTTCCAAAGCTAAGTGATATAAGTGGATATGGCTTCTACCTGGTTCTCTCCCAGGATACTTGACCTTGGAACAGAGCTAACATGATCTGAAGAATCCAGGCTACATGGAGAGACCACATGTGAATATTCAGGATTTATAACTGCTATAAATAATACAAATTTGAACATTCTTATACATGTCTTTTAGTGCCCAGATAGGAGTGAGACTGCTGGATCATCAGAGATGTATATGTTCAATTTGAATAGATACTGCCAGTTTCCCAAAGTGATTGGACTAATTTACTTCTACCTGCAGTGTGTGAGAAATCTAATTGCTTAATATCCTTGGTAACACTTGCTTTTGTCAGTCTTTTAATTTGCATCATTCTTGTGATTGTGTAGCAGTATTTCATTGTGGTTTTAATTTACATTTCTCTGATGACTAATGAGGTTGGCCACTTTGTCATATGCCTATTGACCATTTGCATATCCTCTTGTGAGGTCGGATATGACTTTTCTGTTAGTTTGCATGCCTTTTTCTTAAATAATTTTAAAAGTCTCAAACATCTTATATAATATGTTGTGGATATTAGTCCTCTGCTGGTTACATGCATTGCAAGTATCAACCCTTCATATTTTTTAAAAATTTTTAACTTGTTTTAAATTTGAATAAAGTCTAATTATCAATGTTTTCCTTTAAAATTAATGTTTCTTGTGTTTTTCCCTACCCTAGGTCCTGAAAATGTTCTCCTTTATTTTCCTCCAGAAGTCTTAAGGTCTTCCCTTTCACATGTAGATCCACATAAAATTTTTCATCACAACTGCAATAAAATAGTAGTTATAATGATGATAATAATAGCTGCCATTTGTTGTATGCTAGAAGTTGGCATACTGGATATTTAATCCTCAGTAATAATACTGCAATGTAGGTATTATTATCTATATTTTATAGATAAGGAAATTGAAGCCCAGGATGGTTAAATAACTTGTCCACTGTCTTCCAGCTAGTAGGAGAGAGAAGATTCAAATTCATGTCTGTCCCACTCCATAGACCACGTATTTTCCATCCCACCATACTTCCTTAAAGGAGCTCCTATTTATGGGTTGTTTGTAAGAAATCTGTATAAAGGTGCTAAATGTAAAACTCCAGTCCCAAGAGAAAGAAATCAAGTGAATAAAATAAAAATTAAAAGCAATATTTGTTTGAACATTGAAAGCAGCACATCAATAAAATACAAAAATATAATGCAGAAAAATAGAACTCAGAAAAGGAGAAAATGGATCAAAGGAGTTGGCAACAATACCAGCTGAAAAATGAAAGCATTAATGTACTACTTCAATCTGCAAGGCATTGTTAAAAAGCAAGCAAGAAATAGAAGGAGCACTGAAAATTTGATGGAAGTCAGGGACATAAATAATTCTGAGTGTTATCACTTTATAGGTTAGGTTTCTAAGTTTACACTCAAGAGGATTCTTATTTTCCTTGTTAATACCTTGTTTTCACCTAGATAAGCTCTCATCCAGAGAGGGCTGGTAGGTTTGTTTCTGTGTAACAGCTATTGTCAACATGACAAAATGGAAAACTTGTGTTTTATCCCCCTAGTCAAATCAGAATATTGCTTTCTATTAAGTTATTTTTTTAAAAGCAGAACTCTATGTAAATGGATAAATAGCAATAAACTTGGTAGTACAAAATTTAAAAAAAAAAGACAAATAAATATAATTTAATATGTCTCACTAATTTTCAGTGCCTGGTTGCCCTGTTTCTGAAAGCATGAAAATCATTCCTCCCTTGGGTAGCTAATGGGAAACTCATGATCTTCTTTATGAATCTATGTCACCAACCACCTCTTCCTCAACACTTTTATTATTTTATTTCTCATGACAAGTCTAATATTCCCTCAACTCTAGGTATCTTTATATTGTTATTGTTGCAAAAAGTATTTTTTCCCATTAAATATGTTTTTAGCAACACTGCAATCTTTAAAAACTGGCAAAGTTGAAGGCTATATTTCTTAGCACAGACAAACCTTTAAAACAATGCTTAAAAAGAAATAATTGAAGTTGCTAAGCAGAGAATTTATGTGTGTCACTAAGCTTTTGTGCCATTTTTTGATTTGATGATGAAGGTCGTACAGAGGTTGATGACATAGTTAAGGCATTTGAAACTGTGATCAGTGTGTTCTGATAAATCATTGTGATTGTTCCAGAGACTTAAACAATATCACACCTCAGGACATGATTTTAATTGAAGGAAATTTTAAGAGAATTGAATATGGTTCATGAGGAACAAATCTATCAGTGGAGTGGGATATATTTCTATGGAGATATTAGATATGAGAGTTCAGCACCTTCAAGTGAACTTGATTTCCCTCTTCTCAGAATCCAGTGCCACACCTGGAGTTAATCTGAAGAGACATTCTTTGTTACCTACAAGTCGGCTCATGACCAACTTGGTGAGCAGGTTTGGGCAGGCCCATAAAGAAAGGTAGAAGGATGAAGGCTGCAGGCTGCACGACATTTCTCAGAGGAGGACAGGGTAGTGCCTCTATGGAAGACCTTAGTAAGAAACCAGGAAGGAGTGGCATTGTAAGTGAAAATTTAAAATAGAGATAGATGGAGGGAGGAATGGACTTATCTGTTTAATAAAAGAAAAATGCGAGTATAAAGAGAAGAAAAAATTGAGTTTTGGAACGTTCTCATGGTCTGGATGTGCCCAGCTCTCTGCCTGAAGTGTATGCATTCTGCTCACCATCTTGAACAGAAGAGAATGGTCATCTATTATTTATATTGCAAGTGTGGGAAATGGCATGTATATACTATGGGTAATTACCTGATGTGGCAGTTTGATATTATTTATGAATTCCAAAAAGAGATACAGATTATGTTTGTAAACTGGCCTGTTCCTCTGGGCATGATAACCTTTTGATTGTATTAGATTCAGCTGAGACATCTGATTAAATTATGTTAAGATAAGAGCTTTGATTCAACCACATCATTAAAGTGCGACTCAGCATTGAGTCCCAGCCCCCTTGGTAGGCTGATAAAACAGACTCTCACATGGAAGCAGACACACAGGAGAAGACAGAAATAAACACAGCAGAAGAGAGAACTGAGTTTTAATGCTGGAGCCCCAGGAAGAGAAATAAGCCTGATAGTTTATAGCTGACCTTGTGAAGAGAACAGAGCAGCTGAGCCCAGAAAGAAATGAGCCCCGGGAAGAGAGACGAGTCCTATGCCAGCTTACAGTTGAAATGGAAGGAGTGGGACCCACGGAACCTTTAAAGGGAAGAGGAAGGCTAAACCCTTGCAGACGTTGCCCACCATCTTGTGTCAACACATGGCAACAGACTTTGGATGTGAAAGTAACTCTTACAGTACCTTGAGTTGGACTGTTTAGGGCCTTGTAACTGTAAACTTCGACCCCAAATAAATACCCTTTGAAAAAGCCAACAGATTTCTGGTACTTTGCATCAGCACCCCTTTGACTGACTAATATACCCTATGAAACATAAGATACTTAATACTGACAAGGAATAGTTGTTCGTTGATTTATTCATTTGTTTAGCAAACATTTACTGAATGCTTTTTATATGACAGGCATATTCAGTATCTGGATAAACACACCTGAATATATATAATTCTTGACCTCAAGGAATTTACAGCTAGTAAGTGCTGTGGGATAGTCAACAAATCACACAAAACGATTGTGCTCAGTGCTACAATGGAGGAAGAACCAAGGAGAGGTGCTACTTGAGTAGGGAGGAAGGAAGTTTAATTTGCCTAGGTAGAGGCAGGTTTTTTGGAGGGGCAGATGCCTGAAGTAAATTTAAATTAAGTAGGACTTTACCAGATAGATGAGATTCAGAGAATTATTCCAGGTAGAGGTAATATTTTGAACTAAAGCATCTAAATATTAAACTATGGATTATTATTCAAGTAATTCATATTGCTGAAACTTAGGTTTCAAATTTTTGGTAAATTTACACATTTCTGAAAGGTGGGTTTATGAGTCTGAAGGGTGCAGCAAGAGCAGATTCTGGAGAAGTAACCAGAGGCCAGATCCTGCCTGCATACAAACTCACTTTCAGGCAATAGGGAGTCTTTAAAGGATGTTCAGGTACTACTGTATTTGGGGATTTGCATTTCAGGGATTTTAGTACCTTGGTGACGTTATTTTAGAGGTGGCATTGCAAGAGGAGAAATAATAATAAAAATAAGAGCTGACATTTGTTGCTCAGTATGGACCACGCACTCTTTGAAGCCCATACCATACAGTACCTTCTTTAATTCTCACAACCCTATGAGGTAACTTTTATTATTGATTCTATTTCATAGATGAGTGAATGGAGGCACTGGGAAGGTAAGTGACTTGCCCAAGGTCACACAGCTTATAAATTGGCAGAACCAGGAAACAAACTCCGGCAGCCTGGATGCAGGATCTGTGTAACTAGATATGACACTATCACATTTTGAAAAGGCTGTTGCCGAATTGATGAAAAGCAATTTGAACCATTAAGTAAAAGTATTCGGAAAGGGAATAGAACAGAAAAGAGGGTTTTTTAAAATAATATTTAGGGAATAAAATTAGTAGGACTTGAAAGCTAATAGGATATGAGGAGTGAGTGTGATGCATGAGTCTAGGTGACTCTTGGATTCCTGGGTTGAATCATTCATTCATTATGTATCTGAGCAGATACCACATGACAGGTACCATGCCAAGTGATTGGGCCATAATGCTTAGTGATTTTTAGTAGACATGTTGTTTGACCTCTGTTTTATAACTCTGGGAAGATTTTTATTAACTAATCACCATGTTTAATATAAAGTGCTACTGAAGAGAGGGAACATGTTATATTTATTTATTAGCTGACTGACTTACTTGCTAATGAGAGCTTAAGGAATTTGAGCTGGACTGGAGGTCAGGGAAAGTTTCACTGAGGAAGCAATGTTGGTACTGAAATCTGAGGGATGAATGGGTTAAGTGGTGTGAGCATGTCTGTAAGGCAGCAAGAGAAACTTGAGAAGGAGAAGCCCATTCAGGAGAAACAACATGGGTTTATGGAGGGACCATAAATATCCTTATGAAACTGTTTATTGGACAGAGGCAAACATTGTTTTGCTGTTGTGAACAGCCACGTGGACGAAATCTGGGGGCATTTCTAATGATGATGTGTGTGTCGGTGAGCTTGTCTTAGGAGTATGTAGAAAGGAAAAAAAGACAAGACACGAGGGCTAAGCCAGCATAACATTCAAGGGCTGTGTGGAGAAGGCGCTGACCTAACAGCAGCCAAAATAAAGAGATCTGAGAGAGAGAAGGAAAACCAGAATGGAAAGACAGTGGAGGAAGAGATCATTTCAGAGAAGTGTGGGAAGGACCACTGAAGTAGGTAAAATGATGTAAAATTTGGTAACTCGCCAGTTAATAGCAGCCTTGGAAAGGATAATTTCAGTGGAGTGGTAGGAGTGGAAACCAGACCTGTTTGAAGGAATAAAAGAAACTTCAGAAAATGGAGACTGAAGCTAATTTGCCTGTTTTAAGGGGCTTGGTTGGGAAGGTAAGACAAAGGTGACAATGATTATAGAAAAAGAAAAAGAAAGTCAAAGAAGATTTTTGTTTTATATATATATATATTTGTTGTATGATGAAGCTTTTAGAATAATTTTATATATCTGAAGAGGAGTCATGAAGAGAGGGAAGTTGAAGGTACTTGAGAAGCAGGGGTTCATTGATTGCCTAAGGTCTTAGAGGAGGTGGTCCTGGGGGATCCTGGGCACACAGTGAAGAGAGGACTTTCACCAGAAGAATCTCTACCTGAGTCAGGGGGGTAGAAGGTAAAGACAGACGCTGCAGCAGCAGCTGCTGCTGATCCTGAGGGTGATGAATGTGTTAGCCAGCTCCTACTAAGTGGTCATGCCCCAGGCCCTGTGATAAGCTCCCTACCTGTGTTACCAGGTTTACGTCTCACACCAAGAGGGAGGAAACCAGCACAGAGAGGTGAAGTGGGTTGCCTTAGGTCACATAGGTAGTAAGTGGCAGAGCTGGGACTTGTAACCTGTAATTCTGATTCTAAAGATTTAGCTCTTATTTTTTCAAAACGCTTTGCTGCAGTATTTGTCTTTATCTTCTAAGCAAATACTAAATACTGAAGAGGGGGTGGGTGGTCCTCACCTGGGTTCGCTCGACGCGGTAGAATAGATAGACACTGAACTAGGCTGGGAAGGAAAAGTGGCTTTATTCACCAGTGGGAACCTGGAAATGTACAATCTGAAATCAGCCGTAGTATCTGTTTATTAGGGCTAAGAGGGGGTGGGGGATGTTGAGAGAGTCATATCTAAAAGTCTTAATTGATGTCTCTAGAAATCACTGGCTTTGGTGCAGGGAAGTAGCAACCTTGAGAAAAAGAGTGAGAAGCTGGAATACGCTGTGGGGATGGACAAAGGAGACTGGTTCATTGGATTGTAGGAAAATGCCCGAGCCCCATACATTTGCAGTTTACTTAGAGCCCAGAGTCATATTCTGTACCATCCCAACCCCGTCCTTATCACCCCAAGATTACCAGACCCCAGGTACCATGCATATTTTAAGGTTAACTAAGAAAGCAAAAACTAATTTTTCCAAACTCTTCTTAGAAATGTTACCCTAATGATTAACTTTCTTTGTTTCAGCCTGTATAAAAGCTGTGAGAAAAACCCTTAACGGGGAGACTGATTTGACATTGTACGCTTCCGGTCTCCCGTCTTTTCCTACCTAGCCTAGTTCGGTGTGTCTGTCTATTCTGCTGGGTCGAGCGAACGAATCCAGCATATTTAGCTTAGTTTGAGAGCTTACACTGCTCAGGATAATACACTGAGCCAGCTCAGAAGGGTGTCCTTGGCAGCGTCCTCAGTTCCATGGAAACAGGCCGGTTGTCACGGCAAGTCTGAGGAGCCTGGCTGAGCCGGCCTGAGGGAGACCAATAACTCTGAAGAATCCCACAGCCAAGTGCCTGGCTTGCAAGACTCAGGGGCTACGCTAACGAGACCCTTCAAATGCAGGATGCACATTCAACTCAACAATACACACTCCTAATATATATTTTCGATTTACATATGCTCTGGATGACCATCCTAACGGCATCAGCAGTGGTCCAGGTTTCCCCTACCAAGAGCTCCCGCTACATTAAAGACACACGGAAATAATGGCTAATTTTACCAATTTATATTCTTCTACTACAGAGGCAATCATGGGGAAGCTGAATTAGAAAATTGTGAATGAACGATAGCTTTGCATAAGAAAGAGAAAAGATATGAATGTTTAAAACACCATAAAGTTTAGTCTCAAAGAGGACTTTAACCTAAGGCGTTCTATGCAAATCTCCTGAAAATAGAAAGATAATAGTAGGGTGTGAATGAGGTGGGGAAAGGCTTAGAAAATACCAGTATAGGTAACTTCAACACCAGTAGCCTTGCCATGATTTGGGTGGCGTGTCTTTCCAGTAAGCTCTTATGACTCTCTTGAAAAACAGTTATGTAGTAATGAAACTTTTCAAGGTTATTCCCTTGAGAATGCAGCTAAAGCTGCTTCTCGCATCTCTCCAGGCAGAATATTCTGATATTATTACTTATTTTTATTTTGTCTTTTTCTGGAAATGACTTGCACTATCTTACAGAATTCATAGTCTATACTAGTAGAAAATAAATAGATGAGGAAAGCTCAGGAAAATAAAGCTATGGGTAACTCTGCATGTGTGTTTGTATGTGTGTATGAGAGAGAGAGGAAGGAAGGGGAAGAAAGAGGGATTTTGATATTGATAAATACTTTTAGTTTTTGATTCAACCTAAACTTACTCTGTAAGTTATCGCAATAAAAAAGTATGTCTTTTAATTTAACAAAATGTAAACTTATATCTCTATAAAAGAAAAGATGGTGAAAAGCTTCTCTTGAGAGAAGTGAATAGACAAAGATTTCTCATCCCAGACAAAAGAAAATAGCTTAGGACGGGAGCCAAGAAAAGAAGATTCCAAGGAGAGAGATGGAAAGCAATGCCCAGAGGTAAACACATAAAAAAGATTTAGAGATCTGGCTAATTAAAAATTTAAAAGTTTTAGTTGTCAAAAACATCATAAACAACCCAAATGTTCTAAAATAGAGGACAGGTTGAAACAATCTAAGTGCATTTGCTGTGTAAATGGGAATTTGCTGAGCCCAGGTGGTCTTTGGTTGGGAGAGGTTAAGCATCAAGTTCAAGGTTAGCCAGCTTTATAAACTGATAGAGCAAAAATTTTGAGCTGAGACCTCTCTAGCTTCATAGCACATGCTTTTAACCACCATTTGACTTTCTTTGTCTTTAGATTTTTGCTAATTCATTCTCTTTTAACGCTTCTTTCTTTTCCTTATGTCTACCATATTTTTGTTTTGTTTTTATGTTCAATATATTTCTACTGCTTATCTAGGTGTTCCAGGAACATTTGTTGAATAAATGAATGTATATTCTAATTGGTTATTTTCAGTACATAGCCATGTTGTTGTTTTGGTTGTCCCTAGCAACATTACATTCTCCCTTTGATTATGAATTTTTCAGTACATTCTCTTGGATTTTCCATGGATAGAATAATAGCTTCTGAAGATAATTACAACAATGTATCTTTCTGACAAAGAAGCTTCTATTTTATTTCCCAGGTCTTAACATCTACACCATGTTAAAATTAAAACTTTGCAGGATCTTACAGCTTTATTGAGCCATTCATGAAACAGGCAGCATCTCATGCAGAAAGTAGAAGGGAACCCCACTGAGGGAGTAGAAACGGGGAGCTTATATAGGGCAAATGTAGAAACAAGTGAGGAAATGTTCTGATTGGCTGGTGTTAAGTTTCCATTTTACATGGATGGGCCTTACAAAGTGGGGAGCAGATATACATTAATTAGGATGGTATCCATGTCCATTCTGATAAGCTAGCTCTACTGGAGCAAAACTGGTTTGTCACCTTGCACTGCTTGCCCACAACACTGTAGAGTACACTCCATTTTCTCAGAAAGCCCATGCAGGTTGATTGTTTTTTGTCTTCCAGAAAATTCCTTCTCAGAGAGGGGTCCCTCCCAGCAACACCCAATGCAGGCAGCCATTTTATTACTTAACCAGAACTTCATAATTAATTAAAATGCTATAGGAGATTTCTGATATCCCTGTTTAGTTCATTAGTGAGAATGCTGCTAATTATTTTTCTGTTAAAATGCTACTAATATTTTTATGCTAGTTTTTTCTATTTAAAAAGGCTGCTGTAGAGTGGTTATTCTTTATCATTTTGAGGATACATCCTTCTAATCCTGTTTTTGTGACTTTTATAAAATCAAACATAGGTGTTAAATTTCTTGGCTACTTTTTCATTATCTATCCTGAGTTTTTTTTCTCTTTCTTTTTATATTTATTGAAATTAATCTTTACATCATTAGATGTTTTGATGTTAATCATTTCTTGCATTCCTACTTGATACAAAACCTATATAGATCTGAAAGACAATGTTAATGTAGTTTTTTTTACTTTGGTTTGCATAAAAATCACCTGGTAAAAATGCTGACATGCAAATTCCATGGCAATAGTCCTGGAGATTCTGATTCATTAGGTCTGTGGTGCAATAGAATTTCAGTTTTGAGAAGTACATTCTTCTCCACCATGATAGTAACATATGTGATACACAGAGTAAACTTTGAGAAATATGGTTTCGATGAACCATTGAATTACATTTTTTAGCATTTTTCTTATTGTTGCAGAATATAATAAGGGTACCTACTAAAACATACATTTTACAGTTAAAGAAATGTAGTGTATTTTTTTGTAGTTTAAATCTACTGTCCAGTCTTCCAAGGCACATCCAGTATGACTTGACATTTGTAATGACGAAACAATCTTCACGATGAATCTGGACAATCTCACATTCTATGCCACTATAAAGATAATTTTTCTTTAAAAATCTACATATTCTTTCATTCATTCATTCACTCATCCATTCATTAATTCATTTATTATGGAGAATCAAAGGTGATGAAGTCATTGTCACAGACTGGCAATCTAGTACATATTCTAGAAACAAAGTCCATAGAAACCAGATACTTTGGAAGATATGTAGATTATGTGTTGGGAACTATGGAGACCAGAAGAGAGAGACAGCCCTCTGGTTAGGATGGAGGAAGTGGAGTTTCGGCTAGATCTTATCTAAACAGGATTTCAACAGGTAGGAGATGACGAAAGGGGCAATTCAGAGACGAGATAAATAAATTCAAGTCATTGAGGAAGAAAATTGTAAGTTATTTAAAGACAATTATATATAGCTTGGTTCTATTAGTTTGGCATATATGCAGGGGATATATAGCTGAAAAACTAAGTTTAAACCATATCGTGAATGGTTTCTAACTGAAGACTAAGGTTTGTAGATTTGTTCTGCAGATAAGGGGGAGTGATTAAAGGCTATTGAACAGAGATGTGGCAGCATATATCAGCAGCAGCAATAACAACTGAAATAGGCACTTGAGTTTTAGATCTGCTTTCAAAATGGCACTCATCACTCATGAGGTAGTTGAACTTGCAATATTGAAAGAGAGACATCTAGGCTGGGTTCATTCTAACAGCGTCGAGATGAAAGTAGATAAAATCACCAAGGGAGAGAATATATAAAAAAGAACATCAGAAAACTGAGGTCAAAACCATATATGTGTGGGGTAAGGAAAGAATTGAGGCAGGAGTGTTAGAAGAACAATAATTAACTAAAGTCATGGATGCTACAGGAAGGGAACTTCAAAAGGAGTTAGTTTAGTCCTGCCCTGCATTTTACTTTATATTTCTTGAGCTTATATTTCTTTCCTTTGAAACTAAACTAAATTTTTGGTAGGACAAGGATTAATATTTTTACTTTGATAATATTTGACACAGTGCCTTACATATAGATAAGGCAGGTGTTCTTAACCTTTTTTGTTTCATGGATCCCTTTGCCAGTTAGGTGAAAACCATGGACCCCTTACTAAGCCCACACTATACTGTATATTATTTAATAAATATATCACACTTGCACCAACACGTCCCCACAAGAATAATGTTTTTTTTGGAATTTTCAATTCTAGCTCACAGACCCCCTGAAACATTTCCATGGACCCTTGGGGGTCTGTGGACCCCTGGTTAAGAACCCCCAAGCTAAGGATACTGCATTGTGTTTTAATATACACTAATACTTGCTTATTGATTATTGATTAATTTTTATAATATTCAATAGCTAACATTTATTAAATTTATAATATGCACTTCTAGATGCTTTATAAGAATTATTCAATTAATCCCTACAACAACCAGATGAGATAGTTACCAAATGAGGCAATACTCATTCTCCAGATGAGGGTAGAGTAACAACCCAAAAGTGTGTCCTTCCTCCATGGAATCTTGAAATTCACCTTGAAATTCAAACTCTGTGAGAAGCTAAAATACTTTATTTCCTTTATTTTAAAATAATACTTTTCCAAGCACATGCTTTGTGCAAAGCATCATGTCAGGTATTTTGGGGGGAAGGTAGTAGGGTTTGCCTGTTACCTACCTTGTTAACAAAGCTTTATTTTCCTCATCATTCAACTTTTACAACCTTATCTAGAAAGAGAAAAGCTCAAATTTCATCCTCACCAGGTACTAGGTGGATTATTCAAAAAAAAATCATAATTGGAATTTCTTAATTTAGAAATTTTAGATGTAAGGTTTTGGGTTAAAACTTTAATTCAGTAAATTTTATATAAATTACAAATCTACTTTTTTATCACCTTGACACACACCTTTGGAACAAAATGTCCCAATATTCAGATAATCCCGTTTATGTTGTGCTGTTTTGACTGTACGTGGTGTATAATATGGATTGCAAACTGAAAGAACAGAAACCTGGCATGAACAAAAGACAAAACAAATTAATACTTACATCCAAAGTGCTAATACTGTGCTTAGCTATTCAAAATGGGAACTTTAATTTAGGTTTCCTGATAAAAACTCTATTTTTGACTTAAAATGGAGTACAATTAATTCTACTATAGGCTTCAGTAGTGATGATAATACTGGGACCTGATTATACTTTATAATGATATTAGATAGGGTTATTTTTTAAATGTTTTATTGAATTTATGAAGGGATCCTTGTGTGACCTGAATTTAGAAAATCTGCTCTCCAAAGAATTATCTGTGGTTAAGCTATTATTGTTAGGTCGAATTACGTTTTTGAAGTTGATTAATCGCTTTCTGGTGGTGATTGTCATAACTTATATTGTTTACAATTAATCCCTTCTGTAATCTGGCCCTGAGCTACTTTTTTTGTGAAATCTGAGATCCATGCAATATTCATATCCCGTATATAGACACATAATGGTGGGCAATAGTCTTGCCATTATCTATGGATTAATTCAAATTTGATAGAATTATCTCTCTCCAGAGATAGATTAGGAAAGACTTTTAAAAGAACAGATTTCCATACTAACTTTGAACTTAATCAGCTATTTCATAATTATTCTAGGACTGCTACAAGGAATCCCATGGCTTTTTATTATTCATTGCAACAAGACAAAAATGTAGGCAACCTTTCTCCATTTTAGGAGGTGGTGAAAGGTCTCTGAGATTACCCTTAACGTGTTAATATTTCAGAATTCTATTATTTTGGTGTAGTGGTGAAAAGAAAAGTAACTTTCAAGATTCTTCAGTATTCTCTTTCCTTATTCTCAAAAGCATCTCTCACGTAACTAAAATTCTTTTAGTACTTTTGCAGCTTTTGAAAGGGCTTTCATTTATAATGTGGTACCAAGGAAAATACTGATTTTTCTGCCATTTGAAATGGAAACACAAAATAAAGAGTTTGTCCCTTCAACTGCCTCTAAAAAACTGGGCTCCAGAAAGATTTTGAGAATGTCATTGTTTAGTCACAATAACCAGATAGGACCATATTTCCTGTTTTGCTTTTTTCCCTATCTTGCTTTTATTTTTTATTTGATAATATATGAAAAATAATACCTTTTTAAAATTAAATTCTTATGTACAACATATGTATAGTCCCAATATTCCTATCAGATTATGTGTCTCATAGCTTCATGAAATACATAGAAATTTAATTGCGTAAGCATGTATGAATTTGATTAGAAATATTTTCAAGTCTTTACTCTGAAGACATTAGATAATATATTGTGTTTTCAGTTGTGCATTACAACATGCTTTTATGACTTCGCTACCCCCACACTCTAAGCTTATAGAAGTCAAGGATTATCTTTCCCTGGTATGTGTATCTTGGCAAAGCTTCACAGGTTATTCTGATGTACAGCCTGGGTTAAGACCACTGCTCTAGACTCTATCCCAACAGTACTCCTCAGAGAAGTACAGCATGTGTGCCATGTTCCTGTGCAGGGCTTTTGTGGGTCCACAGCAGGCAGAGCTAACTGATCCTTGGGGCTCCTCCAGATGAGCCTCGGCATTCATCTCCAGGAAGTTACCACTTGAGCACAGAAACTGAAACCTCTTTGCTATGCCTGGTCTAAGATTTCTTCTATCTTTGCTCAGTGACCATAGTCTATAATCTATAAACACTCTTGGACCAATCTATTCTCTGTGTTGCTATAAAGTGGTATCAAGTGGGAAAAGGAAGCAGGGCATATGGGAATCCCCTATATTTTTATGTAACATTTATGTAATCTAAATACCTTTTTTAAAAAAAATAAAAAGTATATTTAAAAAAAATAAAGTGGTATCAAATAAGATAATGGTATTTCAACCAGTTTATCTTTCAGTCAATGGAAAACTTGAACTTGATGCTTTTTTCTTTTCCTGAAATAAGTCTCTTTTTTGACTGTCAGTAATTCAGCTTCACACCCAGAAAACACTTTGCCAAATTTGGCAATATTTTGTAAAATTTCCCTATTAGCCTCTCTGCCTAAAGAGAAGAATACAGGCAAGGGATTAAGCATACAACCTCAGTAGGCAGAATGCCTAGATGCAAACCCTAGCTCTTCCACTTACTCTGTGACCTTAGGAAAGTTAGAGAACCTCTCTGTTGCCTTCGTTTCCCCATTGTAAAATGGGTATTATAAGTGTTGGAGAAAAGTGGTGCTCACTGGGATGCCGAGACTGATGATTGCAGGCAGGAAGTTTATTGAGAAGTTCTCCCAACAGAGGGGTTCTGAAGATTAGACGTCAGCCTGCCCCTGGAAGGTGGTGGATATGATTTTATACAGTACATCAGTAGGCGGGGAAACCGAGTACAGCCTGGGGACAATAAGGGACTGTAAAAGCAAATTCTTCCCTTGTATGGCTAAGGGGTAGTGGGCTACTTGGAATGTGGGAGGGGTGGGTGGTATCTGGGCCCAGAAAGGGTGAAGGCCCTTATCTGCTCCACTGCTATATGGCTCCTTTGTTCATTCTTGAGAGGGGATGGGCTGCCTCTAAGCCCATAGGCTATGACTTGCTCAATCAGTCATGTAGGTTATGACTGAAGGCTGCCTTTCTTCAATTTATGTCACAGGGGAATTGAGTCATGGTCTTATGACCTATTAATCATTGCAAACCTTGTAAGGGGGAAAATCTAACATTCCTAACTCCTTGATTATTTATATATATATGATGAAGGACCTGGGGCATGGGGGGTTGGGCTGGATGGAAGAGTGAGGAGATTTGGGGCATTGATTCAATCTGGCTACTTCCTGCTGTCAGGGGGCAGAGAGGGGTTCCCTATCCTGCCCAGTGAGTTTCACTTCTGTTCCTGCAGAGGTTGGTATTGTTGTTCTCACAGCCAAAAGACGCCATTCACATATTCCTGAGTTGTTGACTGTATGATTCAGTGTATGAATTGGATGAGAAGCTGAAAGAGACAAGGACCAAAAAGGAGAAGCAGCAATACTAATGGTGTTATAATGGTAAAAGGATTGATTTTAGGGGTGAAGAGAATTAAGAAAGAAATGAGGATAGTTATGACTGGTTCCCATAGTTATTACCTTGGGCTGTCTGAATGATTTCTATGTTTTTTTTTCAAGACTAAAGATTTTCTTCTACCTGCCCAGTTTTGTTAATATAAAAACAAGTTTCATTTATGATTGCACAGGTGCTTCCCGTGATCTTGTGATATTCTCATGGTTGGTTTTGAGATTAGTACATCCTGTTGGATGAGGGACAGGGGTGGGCTTTGGGGTCATTTGCTATCAGGGCAGGGGAGACATGCTGGCACTGACTGGGGTCACAGGGGTTTATTTTGCTAAATGGGGCTAACATTCCCAAGTCTTTTTGATATGTGGGTGGAGAGGGAGAGCGGGAAGGTGGGCATCAATCATCTGGCTGCTTTCTGCTGTTATGGGATTCAGTCATTGTTCTCCTTTCAGTGTTGAGATATTGTGGCTTCTGGCTTGGCAGCTGGCACTGTATTTTTGCAGCAGGAGAAGATTGTGTACATGATCATGGGTGACATTTCAGATGGCTGTTTGTATAAATTGAGTTATTGCACAGAAAGTATATGGACCTATTGATATGAGGAGAATGAGAGTTATAATTGTGGTAAGGATAAGAATCAACCATGGAATTTAGGGTGGGCTGTGAGGTTATTGTCTCCAGTAGTCTGAGGAGAAGGATTAATAAGATTATATATTTAGCAGTGTTTTTGAGTGATTTTTTGTTTTTCATGGGTTTAAGATTCCCAACCAGTAGGGCTGCATAGGCTTACAGTTAAGATGATTTTGTTTTTTCCCAGTTTATATAGTTTGAGGCATAAACAACAACAAATTATTATTACTTCCTCTTTTGGGGCTGTGGGGCAGCTGGCATTTTAACTCATAATCTCAATGCCTGCATTAGTTCTGCTGTTAGCATCTTAACTGGAGCTGTGGCTACAGCCCACAGCACTGAATTTAAACTTAGTCCATTGTTGTTAGGATCTGGTTACAAGAGTCCCGTTGCAGTGTCTGCAGCACTGAAAGCATACCTTGCCCCTTCTGAGAACAGGGGGGGACTGATGTTGCAGTCATTGGAGTGAGCACAAGGATACTCATGGGTGATGTTCATGAGCTGCTGGCGAACAGGCAGCTGGAACTGCTGGGCTGGGCACCACAAGGTCTGGTATTCATGATGTTTGCTTTTTCAGTGGAGCCACTCTGCTGCTTTTTGAGTCTCAATGGTATGGCTCTGGATCTTCACAAGGGCATGTGCCTCAGCAGTCCCAACAGAGATGTTAGAGGAGGGGGCAGGGACATGATGGACAGTTACCTGTTGCTGCTGGCAGGTGTCCCAGATGTTCTTCCACAGATCTCTTCCCCACAGAGGGGATCCCACAACAGTTTATTGTTCCTGTCTTGTTTTTAGTATCTGCAATCCACCCCTGGATAGGGATTGCAGTCTTCAGAGTGACCGGACACTATTGGGTTAACCCTTTCACTTGCAACAGGGTGTGGTATGCTGCACATAGTTGCTTTCTAAAGGGTCTATATTGTACTTTGTTCTCTTTTGGCAATTGTGACTAAAACCCAAGGGGTATTTGTTTAGAATGTTGCCTCTGCCACAAACCCCACCCAAAGCCAATATTGGTACTGGCTACATCCAATTTACAGGGTAAGTTAAGGTTCACCACTTACTGCTTACACTTGTGTTATTGCCCTCTTTACTCGTTTTTTAAAGCAGCCTGCTGGAGGTCCTCCTATTCCCATGAATGACTTTTTTTTGATCAACACATATAATGGTTTCAATATTTGAGCTAAATGAGGGATGAAGGGTTTTCAGTACCAATATTACAAACACTATTAATATGAGAAAACATTGTACTTTATCAATTAGAGCAGAGAGTATAGTTTTTGTTTTACTCAATTAAACAACATTTAAGAATTTGATAGACAGCCAGAACTTTGTAGCTTGTCCCAGTTGTTTCCCTATCCCAGGCTCTTAAGATAATATACCATTGTCTCTGATGCTTCTTTTAATTCTGATAAAAGGATTACTGGTTAACATAATATCATCAGTAGGGTTACAGCCACAGGTTTTTTCCACGCAGCCAGAATCTTTGCCACCAGGCCAGGACAGATGGTTGGGCTATGCACACAGCCTTGGGGAAGCACTGTAAAATCCACCATTGGCCTTCTCACATAAAGGTGAATGCAGTCAAGTTTAGGCTTGACTTGCCTAAAGAGATACTAAGGAAAGCCTTAGCAAGTTTTAAAACAAAGTGATAGTGACACAACTGGATATTAATTTTTGCAACAAACTTGCAATATTTGGGACTGCTGCAGACAGCAGTGGTGTTACTTTAATTCAAGATAATCTACTGCTATGCACCACCTTTGGCAGCCCTCAATGGCCACTCTTTTTTGCAGCCATAGAGCATCCCAGCACCAATGCCTGTATCAGTTCTACTTTAGTGAAACTAAAGTGTAGGGGGGCAAATCAGATGAACAGGAGCTAAAGCATCTGCCCCTTGATTTCTAGGTGGAAAGGTTGTTTTTGTGACACATACCATTTAAAAAAAAATTGAAGCCATAATTAACAAGAGTTTTGAAAAATAAATGCATGAAGACCATGTAATATCATTCTGGCAGGTGGGAGACTCTCAAGAGTATGGATTACTATTTGATTAGTAATAGTATTTACAACTAATATTTTACAATGTCTTTTCTCCAAGTGATCTCTTTGGGCAGTAGAAACTTGATATTTTTCTTTTTGTTTTAGATACAATCTTTTAAGTGTTTAGGAGTTATTTATCATTGTTTAAAGATATGTTCAGGTACATCTATAAGACAATGAATATCACTTAGTTCCCAATCCTAGAAAACCTTTGGATGATTTTTAACTTTATTCATCTAGCTGTCTGTCTTTTATCCATCTATTCATGCATCCAATAACTATTTACCTATTGCCTATGACAGACCCTGAAATGGGGATATAAATATAAAGAAAACTCTTACCTGCCCTTAATGATCTCCCATTCTCTGGTGGGAGAGACAGCAGGAAAACAGGGAATCAAAATACAGAATGTTAACTACTATGATGATCTCATATAGGAGGGGGCTTTGACAGTCAGAGAAGGCATTCCATTTTTCTAATATTGAACAATTTATTTAAAAGAGACTGTTTATTTGACCTCAGCTAAAAATTACCTTTGTTAAATGTATTCCTATCCTTATAGAAAACACTTAGGGCAAACCTGGATTTCTTTCAAAGCTGGAAGACAGAACTTCTTTTTCAATCTCATGGCTATTTTTCTTTTGTGAGCAAAACATACTGATTATGGCTATTTTGCTGCATTTCTATCCTGTTTGGAAAAGGGTCTTGGTGTATTTTATATAGCTGAGTTGAATAAATCCCAGTACTTACTACTGTAATTTACTGCATGTGGAGCTGGCCTGTCCCCTGGATCACAAAAGAAATGCACTAGGGAAAGTTTCTATCCCACTTTTATATTTAAGAAGTAAATCATTCTTTCTGCACAAAACACATAAAAGGCTGTAAAATTCAGTTTAATCATTAATAATTATTTTAGGTGCTAATAAATCCTAGGTTTCTTGATAGTGTGGCCATAGGAATTTTTTTTAGATCTTTTAATTTTTATCTAGTAAAATAGGACATTAGTTATATAGAAATTTTATAGTTTTGAATTTAAAAAGCTGTGTGTTTTTACAATTTTAGTTTACTTGTTAATGCAAATGTTAAGATCCTGTGCTCTGCTTTTTCCTTCATTCAATATTCTTAGAAGCATATAATCATATTATCTTATCACTGGGAATTTATAGGGAAGTTAATGTATCAGTGAGTCAGTAACAAATCCGAAAAGAAAGAAAGAGACAAAGAAAAGAAAGAAAAATGGGATAAATCCCCTGCAAATCACTGCTCTCAGAATATTCATTCATGTAGTTAAATTTGGTACTGACATGGACACAAGCAGAAACGTATGCCAACTTTATGAACTCATGATGACAAATATGCCAAGTTCAATCATGTTTTTTGTTGTTGTTGTTGATTGTTTGTTTTAAACCCTTGCTAAGGAATGTTTTTGGTACTCTTAAAATAATGCAGAACTAAGCAACACACTCATTCCTTTTACTATGAACTGCATACCACATGGCCAAATCTGCTTTGGGAATGTAATCATTAAAACATGCAAACATGGCTGCTTGGATAGAAGGAGCCATTTTGTGTGGAATAGTTGAAACCTCTTCCTTATTTTTGAAAACCACCAAAATCAGTCTTCTGAAGAAATCTTTTTCCAAATCCTCAATGATTGTTATTCAGTCTTGATGAAACAAAAAGTGAAAGAGAAAGGCTAAGTGCTCCATCTAGAGTACAAAGGAACCAAGTTTTAAAAACTGGGAGGGATCCTTTAGAAAAAGGCTTTCTCAGAAATACTCTTTATGTGATAAGCAGATGGAACAAGATGAAACATTATTTTCGTTGCTTGAAAACTCAGAAATTGGTTCTCAGATTCATTAACCTAATCATAAACGAGATAATTCAGTCAATCCCCAAGATGGATTAAAGACATTTTGAATGTTACCTGAAAATACTGAAATAGTGAATGTGTCATCAGTTTAATTATTGTTTAACACAATATGTTTAAAAATATTCTTTATCTTTCATTATTAACATAGCATTGATTGGATTTCAAATACTGAATATGGTAGCATCTCCCATATTTGTTCTCCAGAAGGTTATGTTCATAGTAAAGTGTTTATGTTTTATTGATATTAATATCCATTTTTCCTTTCTCCTGAGAACAATGTTCAGAGATTTGTCATTTACAGTGAAGCAAATGAACTTGCATGGAGTGTAACTGGGGGGAAGCCATGGACATTTATGAAGCCATGCTAAATAAAAGTTGAGTTGATGATACATTTATACTGGACTTAATGGGATATATTTTGGTGGTTCCCAGTTCCTCTTGTGCAATTTGCCTCTTGTAATTAGCCATTCTAACACCAGTAATAACAATAAGTAATATTCTTATCATCCAATATGCTGATATAGATGTACCAAGTCACCCTGCAACAGAAGTATTTGGGTAGTAGAGGAGAAAATAGGTTTTGATTGAGCAGAAGCAGAAGCTTGTGGAAAAATTCTTCCAAAATCTATCCTCATATACTTGTAATGTATTGACATTCATTACAAGTTGACCCATATTTGGCAACAATCATAAATAGGTTATACTGACATTTCCAAAATCAAGATTAAAGCTGAAAGAAATATTTCTAAATTATCAGTAATAAAAAAAGAACACAAAAACTGTCCCTTACCCATTGTTTCACAACAGTCCCTCATAATGGCACATTCAAGTCCTATCAGGCCTGTGAGTGAGAACTCATTTGTAGATGGGACCTTTGAAGATGTTCCCATTACTTAAGGTGTGGACTCATTTGTGAATAAGATCTTTGACCATCATATTTAAATGAAGCCAAATTGAACCAGGGTGGGCCTTAATCCATATAACTGGAATCCTTATAAGCAAAGGAATTTTCAACATAGTCAGGAGAAGCCAGAGGGAGAGAGAACACCAGGTGACAGAAGATTGTCATCACCAGAATGCAACAACCTTTGGAGAAAGCATGGCCTTGCCAAGACCGTGATTTTGAACTTCTACCTTCCAAAACTGTCAGCTGATAATTCTTATCATTTAAGCCAACCAGTGTATTTATTATAGCAACGCTGGTAAACTGAGACACCCAGGCTAGAGGAAAAACTAAATTATCTGTCAAAAAAATCATTGTCATATGAAGAGGTGATCAGAGTACATAGCCACAAAATGCAGGAAATAAAAATACTATAGAGGTATATTAGGTCATTAATTAATAAAATGTGTTCTTTTTGTTGGGGGGTTGGTTTATAATGTTTGTCAGCATAAAAAAATTAAAATACTTAATTTTGTATTCTTTTTCTTTAAGAGGGCCCTCCTAAACATTTGTCATTGTCAATATTTCCTATATCTGGAAATTCAGTTTATCATGTGTGGAAAATCCATGTTTCTAGCTTATTTTCCTCTTATTTACTGGAACCCATCTTTGGCCATTTCATTTTACACTGCATTCTATCAGACCTCAAACTACCCAGAATTCAAGCTAGCTCTTTGTTAATAGATATGTTAAGAAAAGACATCAGGAAGAAAATTGTCTTCCAAATTTTTTCACCCCAAATTTCTCTTCCCAATAAATAAAGAACCAAGATTCCTTTCCTCTAAACCTGGTCCAGGATTTTGTGAACACTAATTCAGTTTGGACTTCAGTATGTCTAATAACCAGATATTCTGACTGAAAAGAGTTTGATACTAAAAACAAAAGATTCTTAAGCCTTGAGTCTTTGTAGTCCTGACTCATTCATTATCAATTGGTAAACAGCAGTGATATAGGCTGGACTTTTGAAATTTGCCTGGTGGTCTCTATTGTCAGAGATTACAAGAGATTTTTAAAATACGTGAAGTGAAAGATTCAGAGACCAGGAAGGCCCATGACAGCCTGGATTATTTTGTAGGGAAAAAATGGGCTGGGAAATGATGAATTTTTAAAAAATCTCTAAAATAATTTCTCAAAACCAAAACCCTCTATGAGCTCTAATTCCTTTCTGTATAATAGCTAGGAACAGTGTTCAACTTGGAATCCTAGAAGGCACAGTAAGTGCCATGTTTCATCAACATAAATAATTAACAAAGAAGGACATGCACTATTCATAGCCAGAAATTATTAAAATAAATTGCAAAAAGGGGAAAATATCTAAAAATTGAAGAAAACAATCATTTAGCTCATGTTCAGCTCATGGCATCATCTTCACTTATTTATATAATTAATTTTTAAAAACCTATTCCTTTTGAACCACTGACAAATGGTGGGTGTGCTTGGTTGTAACACAATTGGACCATATTTGACGTGTGGTTGGAAACTTGAAGATATTGAATGGTTTGGATGTATTCTGGGAAGAGGAAGGAGTAGGGGAAGTGAAAGTCATGTTTTGCTGTTATATTTTAAAACCATTCTGATAATAAAGCAACTGTTATTTTGGGAGTAGGACAACTAGTATTTTGGGAGTAGGCTCAGTTGTTCAATATAGTGTCACTACCTGTGAATGATTTATTTTATTGGAGTTTTTCATTTTTTTGGAAGGGATTATGGTGATGGGTTCTAGAAAGCCTACTAAATAAATAAATATATCCTGGCAGATGTCGCTCTTCAGCCCCTAGCCAATGCAGATTGCAAGGCACAGAGCTTTGAGGTTGCCTATAGTGATATTAATTAGATCATAAAGCTTCATCTGTGAGTGTGGCTGAAATGATAAACTACTGTGATTTTCATGATGCAGAGTGACTTAAAATGAGTCCAAAGAACAATCCTTCTCTGATATCATTACTCTTGTCAGGCACACAGTGTCTATTCCCAGATGTTCCTATTGGTATGAGGGAAAAACTGGGATTTTTTTTTTTCTGCCTCTTAAAACCTATTTGGTAAGAGACCCAGAGAGCTTTAGTCTTTCAGAAAGCAAAAGATGGATGACTTTCAATTCTAGAAGCCTCACTAGGATATCTGAGGAAATGAAAAGTGGTTTGATGTAAGACTGAACTAAACCAACCAGGTATAGAATTTTAGTGATAGTTAAACTGCTCATCTTGCTGATGAAGTGGTTTCAGGGCAAGCTTTAGAATACTGCATGGCCCTAAGAATAGCACTGTACAAATAAGCTGTGTCCAATCCCTCAGAAAAACTTATATAATCAGCTCTCTGGCATTACCTTTCTTGCCCTCTTTCCTTTTAGCTTGGAAAGTAAAATAGGATTGAGGCACAGAAAGAGAATTTGGAGATCTGACACCAACTTCTCAAAAGGAAAAGAGGGGTCTTTTTTTTTTGCTAACAACAACAAAAAAATACTGTCATGTAAAACCATATTTGCTATGGATATTAGGTATACTTTAACGTCTTTAAAAGTGGAATAGCTTTACTCTTAATAAACATCTAGAAATTTGCTTGTGAGCTATTTCTTAATCATAATGCTTTATTCCTCCTTTGTTATTATGGATAAATATTAGTCACAGTTGGATCTATAACCTTCAATTAAACATGATACACCACTTCAAATGGAATTTAAAATATAGTGTATAGGAGATAAACAACCTAGAAAAAAGTTGGGTGTTATTGGATATGACATCAAATTTACAGGCAACTATAATGTTGCTTAATGCATTCACCTTGCATTTTAGTAGAGCCTTATGCATTGGAATCACCAGAGAATGAGTTGCAGAGAATAGAATTTTTGGTTAACTTTTACCACTGTATTTCCAAAAAGTATATCACACCTTCAAGTTACCTCTAAAATTTTAAGCTAAGAATGTAATTTGAGAATGGAAATTAGGAAAAAATATCTCTATATAATAACTTAGATTAGTCAACCATAAAAATAAATTATCTTAATTAATAATCTATAAGAGGGTACTTAGGACTTTCAAAGACACTGGGATTCTAATCATGGCTCTCCTTTACTTATTTGTTATTCATTCATTAAATATTCATTAGCTCCCAATATGTTACTGGCATTTAGTTAGGCATCTTATGAAACAATGGCTATACTACTTTTCTGAAGTTCTAGCCTATCAATGGTTTTGCACCCAATCTACAGAACTACTGTGCTAAACCAAAGTGGAAAGATATCAGGGAGGCTGTAAATGGCAAGCCAAGTGAGTTATAATTTAGCAGTATTTTTCCAAGACATGAAGGGGCCTCTTTCAATGCAAATATGCTATACATGCATTAGATTAATTCTTAAATTAGTTTTGTAAAGTTTTCCCCACTTTTTGAGTGGGGAAACTCAGACTTAAAGAAGTTAATTTGATTAAGATCATGTAAAGTTTGGAGGCAAAATTTGAATCCAGGTCTTTTTTACTTCAAAGCCCAAACTATTAAATACTGTACATACATTTTTCAAAATACACCTTCTGATAATAGGAAAAAAAAGTGTGTGTGTGTGTGTGTTTAATAGATTGATGGTATTAGCCATCCTTTGACTCTGGCTCCATGTTTACTTTGATCTTCCATTAAATATTTTCCTTATTGGAAGGGAATATTCCACCAATGGCTTTGAAATAGTTGATCCCCTTGACATTCTCTCGGCCAGTGGTTCTCAACCAGGGCTGATTTTACCCCTTCAGGGAACAGTTGGCAAAGTCTGGAGGTATTCTTAGTTGTCACAACTGGGAGACTGCTTTTGGCATCTAGTGTAAAGACCAGGGATGATGCTAAGCATCCTACAGTGACAGGACCAGCCCCCACAACAAAGAATTACCCATCCCGAAGTGTCAAAAGGGCCCCAGTTGAGAAACCCTGCTCTAGGCTTAAGTCCTGAAACCACTGAACAGCACTGATTTCAAATATCGCTTGGGCTTCTGGTTTTCTTGAGTCATGCTTTGATGGAGGGTCATATGTTTCCATTGAGAATCAACCCATATGTATTAACAGTTAATGCAACTTTCAATAAAATTAGATTATTTTTTCTTCATAAAGAAAACAATTTTAAAATTCATTCCATTAGATTAGCTATCAGAGGATGGATGAGGAGCACAGACCCTCAAAGTTACATTTAGATGCAGGTCCTGGGCAGTCAGCGAGTCTCCTATAAATTGCTTCTCAGTAAGTATATTTTAAATTTTTGTAATGTTAAAATTATAAATGGCCACATGTCAAAGATATTCTGTAGTAGCGCCAAGTAGTTGAATTCAAGTTGTTAATCTGCAAATGCCAAGGCAATACCATAAGCTGCACGACAAGAAGTTGGATAAGAAGAAAACACAGTGGTATAAGGCAAAGAACCTCAAAGTGTGTTTCATGGACCCACAGCATCACCATCACCTGAGACCTTGAAAAAATTCTAATACCTGATTCACACCCCAAAGACCAATTACGTTAGAATTTCTAGGCATGGGGCTTGGGAATCTATGTTCTAACAAGCTTTCTACAGAGACGGGCAACCACTGGAGGAAGGAGCACTAGTGTGAAAGCACCTCATTCGTTTTATCCAGAAAGAGCAGATCATATCTTCCTTGCTTATCTTATAGAATTATGATTATTCTCAGTGTATTGCCCATATGAGTGAGTATGATGACTTTTTATGGTTGAGTGCTGTCACTAGGCTCAATTATTATAAAGAATGCATTTTTCTCTCTCGTCCATCAGTCACTTCTGGTGATTGTCTACCTGTTTGGCAACTTTCAGTCAGGTAGAATAGGCTCTAAATCTGTCTCTTACTAGCTCATGAAAAGCCAGTTAGCCTTTCCAGGACTCCATTTCCACATGCACCTTTTCTCTTTAGTCAGTGGAGTTGATAATGGTAGCTCTTATGTTTTATGATTTGGGGCCAGAAATTAATGCATACAAATTTTTTAGCCTAGCATAATGTGTCTCCTCAATATTTGTGAACTAAGCAATCAATAAGTCAAATAGGTTAGAATACTCTTTCAAGGGAAAGTTAAGCCATGTTAAATCTTAGGTTGAGGTCCTCCCTGACAGTTAGTCACACTTCGTAGGTATTCCAAGAGCTCGGAGATTTTTTTTACCGATTACAGATTCTCCTCAGGGTTTTGGAGGACAAAAGTTTTCCACAATGTTAACAACTTGCATAACTATAGTATGTTATCACAACCAGGAAATTGAAGTTGGTGCAATCCACTACCTTATTTACATTCCACTTGGTTTACATGCACTCATTTGTTTGTGTGTGTGTGTGTCTATTTAATTCTGTGCAGTTTTATCACAGTAAAAATTTGTGTGGCCACCACCACAGTTATGATACCAATCAGGTCCATCACATGAGTTCCTCATGCTACCTGTTTATAGCCATGGCCACCACTCTCCTGACTCCCAAACTCACGGCAACTACTAATCAGTTCTTTATCTCTAGCATTTTGTCTTTTCAGGTATATTATATAAGTAGAATCATGTAGTATGCAGCATTTTGAAATTGGATTGCTTTTAACTCAGCATAATTCCCTTAAAATCCATGCAAGTCATTGGGTATATCGATAATTTGTTCCTTTTTGATGCTGAGCAGTATTCTGTGGTATGACTATTCCACAGTTTGGTTAACCATCCATCCATTGAAGGGCATCCGGGTTGTTTCCAGTTTTGAATTGTTATGACTAATGTGTTATGAATATTCATGTACAGATTTTGTGAAAACATAAGTTTTTTTCTTAAATTTCTCCAGTGTAAATGCTCAAGAATGCAGTTACTGGGTCATGTGATAAGTACATGTCTAGTTTTTAAAGAAACAGTCATACACTTTTTCCAGAGAGGCTATACCATTTTACATTTCCACTAGCAATATATGAGTCATTCAATTTTCTTACATATTCACCAGAATTTTATGTTATCACCATTTTTTTAATTTTAGGCATTCTAATGGCTGTATAGTGATATCTTGTATTTTTAATTTGCATTTCCCTAATGGCGAATGACGTTGAACATATTTTAATGTGGTTATTTACCATCTGTACAGTTTCTTCATGTGTTTTGTCTGTTTTCAAATCGAGTTTTTTGTGTTTTCTTTTTGTTTTTGCTTTTTTAACTGTTGAGTTTTGAGAGTTCTTTATATATCCTAGGGACTAGTACTATGTTGGCTATGAGATTTGCAAATATTTTCTCATAGTCTGTAACTTGTGCTTTCCTCCTCTTCACAGGATCTTTTGCAAAGTAAAAGTTTTTAATTTTGAAGAGGATCAATGTATCAAATTTTCCTCTTAGAGATCATGCCTTTGGTGTCAAGTCTAAGAACTCTTTCCTACTTCTAGCTCCTAATCATTTTCTTTCATGTTTTTTTCCTAAAATTTTTATAGTTTTACTTTTTAAGTCCATGACCCATTTTGAGTTAATTTTTGTCTATGTATGTCCAATTTCCCCAAAAGGCTGGTCTTACACCATTGAATTGCTTTTGCACCTCTGTCAGAAATCAGTTAGACATGTTTGTGTGGATCTAGTTCTGCATTCACTGTTCTGTTCCATTTATATAATTATATATGCTTATTGCTTCATCAATGCCAAATGCCTTGATTTCTATAGTTATACAATGAGTCTTGAAATTGAGTAGTTTGATTTTATCCTACTTTATTCTTCTTTTAAAAAATGGCTTTAGTGCTTCTAGGACCTGCACTTTTCAATATATATTTTAGAATAAGCTAGTCTACATTTACAGAAAAACTTGCTGGGATTTTGAGAGGAATTGCATTCAGCCTATAGATCAATTTGGGGAGAATTGACATCTTTACAATGTTGAGTCTTCTGATCCATGAGCATGGTATGTCTTTCCATTTATTTAGGTCTTTTTTTGGGGTGGGGGGAGCAGTTCTTTCATTGGTGGCTTATAATTCAGGCTACAGATCCTGCACATGTTTTGTTAGATTTGTGCTTAAGTATTTAATTATTTTGGAGCACTTCTGAATGGTATTGTATTTTTAATTTTTCTTTCCACATGTTCCTTATTAGTATACAGAAAAGGATTTGTTGTTGTGTGTGTGTATGTGTGTGTTGATCTTTTATCCTGTTAAACCTTTGAACTCAAAAGTTTGAGGAGTTTTTTTGGTTGAATACTTGGGATTTTCTACATAGACAATTATGACATCTGCAAATAAGGAGAGTTTTAGTTCCTTCTTTCCATTCTGGGTGCTTTTATTTGTCCTTTTTGCCTTATTGTGCTGGCTAGAACTTCTAGTACTATGTTGAGTAAGGGTGATGAAAGTAGACATCTGTGCCTTGTTCCTGATCTCAGGGGAAAACATTCATTCTCTCACCATTCAGTGTGATGTTATCTGTAGGGCTTTATTTGTGCTCTTTATCAAACTGAGGACGCTTCCTTCTCTTCCTAGTTTGCTGAGATTTTAACATGGAAGGGTATGGATCTTGCCAAATGCTTTTTATGTGTCAATTGATATGATCATAAGATTTTTTCTTCAGCCTGTTGGTAATGATGAATTTTTAAAGTTATAAAATTTTCTGTATCTTAATCTCCTTAAAGAGAATTGTGTTTGATCTATATCTTCACTATTTAGGTACATGTGTTGGAATCAACTCTTTCATCAGTATTGAGGCCAAAAAACAGATATTATTGAACCAAATATGAAACTGCATTATAGAGAAGAGCCTTCCTGGTGACATAAACTTCGAGAATGAATACCACTGACTTCTGAGAGAGCATTGTGAAACATTAAACCATTTCCATTTAAATAGCCCTCCCTAGAAAATGAAAATGAAGTTAATAACATTATAAGGGTAAATTCTCACTTTTTTGTTACTAGAGAAGTTGTAGGTTTACAGAAAAATCATGCAGAAACAACAGTCCTCCTGTCCACTATTAACACCTTGCATCAATACGGTACCTTTGTTAAAATTGAGGAAAGAATATTATTATAATCATACTATTAACTATTAATATAGCCCATGGTTTAACTTAGGGTTCACTCTGTTGTGCAGTCCATATTCCCACTTTTATAAACCAGTTCATTGGCACAAACTTTTTTTGGCTAACATAAAAATCATGGCCTATACACAACAAATAATATTGTAGGCCCAAATGAAATAGGTGGAACATGGTGATTTACTCTTGTTAATTGGTAAAGGCAATTATTTCCAAAAAACCTGAAACCTTCCTATACTGTTTTGGGGTTCACTCATATTTGGCTGCATAATTCCGTGTAAAGTAATGCAGTTTGTGGCTGGGATTTCACTTTAAAATTGTTCACATAGAGTGAAACTTTGCCGTACTGTGGTTCCCAGTGAAACTTCTCTCTCTCAGGCCCTGGTGACATCAGCTAAGGACCATTTTCTTTTTTTTTAAGAAACTGGAATACAGGGATTCTCCAACTTTGCATTTCCAGAGATGATTTCACATTTTCCCTCATGGAACCCACGTTTTAAAGCCATTTTGTCTCTCAAACAAATTCAAATTATAAAGTGATTAATTCAATTTCTCCTGGACTTAATCAGTTACTACTAATATAATTCTTTATAAACAGGGAAACATGACATCCAGCTGATGTAGCTTTGCCGTAACACATGGATACATGCACAATCTTAGTTATTAGGGGTTTTGAAGTTCTAGAGATAATCAACAAGCCATCATTACTATCTCTGTTCACTTCAAAGTTGTGACTCACTCTTCTAAGGGCTTAATAATAAAAATTACAGACTTGTAAAAAGAGCAGTTAATTTTTCTATCTACTTAAATGGACAGGTATTCCATGACACACAATTCACATTACGTCATCTATTCTTAATGAATATTACACTTAAGGACTGCTGCTAAGGTGGAAATTATGTATAGAAAGCTTTACCTTTCCTTCTCCAGTTTGTGGATAGGGAGGTGGGTGGATGGATGGAGGAATGTGCAAGAAATTAAAAAATTCATTAAAAATATAGTAGCAAAGAATTATAAAATATTGCCACTTTTAGAAAACATAGTATAATTCATTAATAGCTTACTTAAAGCTAGTACATTACAAGTTAGAATGCTTCCATATACTGTTTTCTTTGATAATGCCAAAATTCAGGGTGCAAAAAAGCAAATATTATATCCAAAAGAATGAAAGAGGATCACCATCTCACACCTTATACAAAAACTAACTCAAGATGGATCAAAGACCTAAATATAAGAGCCAAGACCATAAAGCTCCTAGAAGATAATGCAGGGAAGCATCTATGAGATCTTGTAGTAGGAAATGGTTTCATAAACTTTACACCCAAAGTGCGAGCAATGAAAGATAAAATAGATAAATGGGACCTTCTCAATATTAAAAACTTTTGTGTTTCAAAGGAGTTCATCATGAAAGTGAAAAGGCAGCCTACTCAATGGGAGAAAAATATTTGTAACCATTTATCTGATAAAGTTCTAATATCCACCACAGCATATATAAAGAAATCCCATATCTCTAAAATAAAAACACAAACAACCCATATAAAAATGGGCAAGAGAGTTGAATAGATACTTTTCCGAAAAGGAAATACAAATGGCTAAGAAACACATGGAAAGATGTTCAACATCACTAGCTATTAGGGAAATGCAAATCAAAACTACAATGATATACCATCTTATACCTACTAGATTAGCTACTGTTAAAAAAACAACAACAGAGAACTGCAAGTGTTAGAGAGAATGTGGAAGAATAGGAACACTCATCCACTGCTAGTGGGAATGAAGAATCATGCAGCCACTGTGGAGGACAGCTTGGTAGTTCCTCAGGAAGCTAAGTATAGAATTTAGGTATTATCTGGCAATCCCACTACTAAGAACATACCCAGAAGAATTGAAAGCAGGGGCACAAAAAGATACATGCACAACAGAGGTTCAATGTGGCATTATTCACAATTGCCAAAAGCTGGAAGCAACCCAAATGTCCATCAACAGATGAATGGATAAACAAAATGTGTTATATACATATGATGGACTATTACTCAGCTGTAAAAAGAATGAAGTATTGATACATGTGATAACATGGATGAACATCGAAGACCTTATGTTGAGTGAAATAAGCCAGTCACTAAAGGACAAATACTGCATGATCTTACTGATATGAACTAAGGATATTGAGCAGACCATGGAGGTAGAGTCTGGAAGATAGGTTACCAGGAGATAGAAAGGGAGTAGAGAGTGGTGAGCCAATGCTCAATCTGGTCAGAATATATTATAAGATGGAGGGTGGCAGTTTGGCAGTGAACTTGAGAGATGGGTGTGCAGTGGTTTGAGTGGGGTTGATGGTGTTAGAGTGTGAGTGTGAGTGGGATGGAGGGATGGGTTGGGCCATCCATGGAGCTGACAGGAGGGCTAGAAGAAGGAAGAGATGGACTCTGGGTAGGAGGTAGACTGTGGTTGAGAATACAACTGTGGTTGAGAATGCAATTGTGGGAGTGTTCTTTTGGTATCTACAGCAGGGGAGAGTCACTGGTGCAGGGTGTCAGTCATGAGGGGATATGTAGGGAAGGGTACACCTGGGGCATGCCTCTATGGAATATGAATATGTTCAAATTGTCATAGGGTGTTATCTCATTGGGTGGAGACCCACACAATAACCAAGAAAATATTAAACTTTTATCCTGGGGAGTCCTGCTACATTCTCAGTTAGAGTGGCAAGAATCTCTAGAGTAAATAGGCAGGGCATAATAAAAGGAAAGCAGACCAATATACCAAGCTTATGATATTAATGCTTATACTTATGAACCTTATTCTTGTAAAATTGAAACTTAGCCTAATAATAACTATTGACTAAGTGTTACCTCCTGAACACCTCCTTGTTATTCAAATGTGGCCTCTCTCTAAGCCAAACTCAGCAAATAAACTCACTACCATCCCCCCACTTTTATGGGACATGGCTCCTAGGGATGAGCCTTCCTGGCACCAAGAAATTACTTCCAAACACTAACCAACGATGCACTTGGAAAAAGAACTTGACCAAAAGGGGGAGACATTAAAACAAGAGTTTCTATGGTAAGAGATTTCAAAGTGAGTCAAGAGGGCTTTTCAGATATCATGCTTATGCATGTCTCAGAGAGGTATCACTAACTGCCACAGTACACAAAACCAAAGCAGGGGTGCTCCTGAGGGCTTTAGATACACCCAGACACTATAGGCAAGGCACACAAACCCATGAAATCAGCACCTCATTGTTGGGCCTTATCTTGGAATATATGATAACCTATCCCCCCAATGTATTAGAGTTGGACTCATTTATAATTTTCCTACACATGGTTCCTCTGCCCTTTTATTTGAACCTGCAATTAGTACTTTATCCATTAAATATGTGTCCCAGAGACTTAAATCTTCAGTCTGCTCACATGCTGGTTGAGCCCTGAATCTCAGCAGAGTTGTGGCTAACAGTCACCCTCCAGTTCATCAGACTTGTCCAGGAAAACTAAGAAAATGATAATGATGGACAACGTCCATCCCAAAAAACAGAGTATCTACAACTGCAAGCAAAACAGTTCCTTCCTTCTGCCTCATAAGATGTAATCCCCCTCTCAGTCTGAAGCAGAGCTGGCATCATCAACCCAAAATCCTCACAATTGAGGAATGAACATACATAAGAGGAATACAACCATGGACCAAAGTAGATATTATTATTGTAGTAACAGAAGAACTCGTAACATTGATATAAAGATAGTGGTTATCAGAGATTCCACGGGGAGGGGAGAGGAAAGAATAGGTAGAGCATAGGGCATTTTTAGCACATTGGACTTGTTCTGCATGATATTGCAATGAAAGATACAGGCCATTATACATTTTGTCAAATCCTATAAAACTGTAGAGCCAAAAGTGTAAACCATAATATAAACTATAGACCTTGGTTAATAGCAATGCTTCAATATTTGTTCATCAAGTATAACAAATGTACCACAATGATGGAAGATGTTATTAATAGGGGAAAATATGGAAAGGGTGGTATATTAGTCAGCCAAAGGGGTGCTGATGTAAAATACCTGAAATCGGTTGGTTTTTATAAAGGGTATTTATTTGGGGTAGAAGCTTACAGTTACCAGGCCATAAAGCATAAGTTACTTCCCTCACCAAAGTCTATGGCCACGTGTTGGAGCAAGACAGCTGCTGATGTTTGCCAGGGTTCAGGCTTCTTGGGTTCCTCTCTTCCTGGGGTTCCGTTTCTCTCCAGGCTTAGCAACTTGGTTTCCTCCACAAGGTCAGCAGTAGACTATGAGGCTCTCTAGGCTTTGCCTCCCTCCACAAGGCCAGCTGTGAACTGTCAGGTGAATGGCTCTGTCTCTTTTTCAGGGGCCTTGTCTCCTTCCTCATGACCAAGGTCCTCTGTGTAGTTACTTCCCCGGGCTCCAGCATTAAAACTCCACATCAGAACTCCAACATCAAAACTCCA
>JAQZBX010015493.1:0-37515 GCA_029593785.1 Cabassous unicinctus | reverse complement strand
AATTGGGGCTGTTGCTCACAGTGTTGAATATAAATTTAATTTATTGTTGGCTGCTTTACAGAAAGGGGAATGTGGGCTGACTTGACCCATCCAAGAAAAAAACAAAGAAAGCTTCAGCAAGTTTTAAAACAAAGTGGTAGCGACATAACTGGATATTAACCCCTTGCAACATACCAGCAATATTTGGGACCACTGCATTCTGCAGGGGTGTTACCTTATTTTTCTTAAATTTACTGTTATGCACTACCCCAGCAGGCTTTAATGGCTGCTTTTTGTTTGTACTTATAACTAAAAATTATGAATAATAACATTATATTTTATTTTTTAATATATTGAAACATTATTATATTTTCAGGAATTTTATACACTTTTAAAGTATTCATATGAACTTTTTATTCATATAGCTTTAATTTTTATAAAATTAGAAAATTTATTTTAATTATACAACAGTTTTAAATACTTCATTCAACTTATATCACATGAATTTTAAAAGGCAAAGTTACTTGTGACAGTTTGAAATAAAAACTGCTCTTTAGAATTTGACTCCGAGAAAGCAGGTTTGAACATCGTGTTCTTTTTAAAAGTGATAAGACCTGTTTCTCCATGGAAATGATAAGGTTAAAGTACAAGAAGCTATTTTGATAAAACAGACTTTCTTTATTACATACTGATTATTCAGGAGAAAAACTTTGTAAACTTTTACTAAAACAGACTACTGACTTGAGAAACCTTGAGAAAGAACAAAACTGTAACTTTATATTACCATATTGTTTGACATCAAAACTTTTAAATTTTACTTGGCTTTGACCACAAAAATTCCTTTTTCACTAGTCTTTTGCACCTTTATATCTATTCAGGTTTTGTCCCACATTTTACTTTGTTTTAATAACTATTCATTTTATCTTAGGATAAAATTACTTTCTTTTCTTTAATAATAAAAGCACATTCTATATACCTTCCATACTTAAGTTACCACAATGATTTTGGAAACTATTTCCAAGCAAACTTCTGACAACATAAAATTACCATCAACATTAAACAAACTTGTTAGAATAATGATTTGTTTGTTCATAACTATTTTTATTATTTTAAATTCATACCCATATTTATTAATATCAGCAATTATTTAATGCTGGACATTTGAATAGAGCTCTTATAATAATTTTTATTTGTTAATTTAATATTACCATCCGGAGGTATCAAAATATACATTGACACTGAACATACATACAAACACAAAGCAAGTTACAACACATCAATAGAAACATACATCTTTGATTTTACTGTTTGAGAATTTTTCTGGAAACTGTATTGCTAAGTTCTCTTACTTTTCCAGTGGTTTAATTTTATTAGCTTCTATCATCCCACAGCCTTATCATTATGTAGAAGGTTTATAAAGTTGCTGTTGGAACTGAAGGGTTGATATCAACTATAACATATTCAAAATCCACCCATTACCTGCCTGTGCATTGTGCCTGGCAGTGTCCTTGCAAATAGGTCCCAGTAGGTCTGAAGCTGTTTTACAGAAACTTTGCATTGATGGCAGGCGAGGAGACCAGCGAGGGCTCTAACTTGAGGGGCTTGGTGAGAAGAGAAGGAGGCCCCCATTATTCAGAGATAGGAGGAGAATGGAGAGAATGTCAAAAGAGAAGAGGAGGAGGCAGAGAACAATCAGGGAGGGTGAGGACAATCGGTGGGACGAAAGTGAGAGGGTGAGAGAGTGAGGGACAAATGGTGGGGTGGGGCTAGCTAATGGCTCGAGTAGTTGTGGTCCTTAGAATTAAAATATAAAGTAAGCAAGCGCTGTGGCAGAGGCTATTATGAAGAGGAAGGCTATAGCAAGGAAGGTACGGTCTGCCAAAGACCAGTTAGCCGGAGCTACTGTGGCCAGAATGGCACTAAAGAGAATGGCGAGAACAGCAATAAGCACAATAAAAAGATAGTGGAACACTAAAAAATAAGGGGTTGCCTCAGACTCTTTGGTGTTCTGTGGAGGAAGGAAGGCTAGGAACATCAGAAGGCACGGATGCCGTGACTCACAAAGGTGAGTTGTCTGAAGGATCAGGGGGGTTGCCTCAGACTCTTTGGTGCTCTGAGGAGGACGGAAGGCTAGGGGCACCAGAGGGCACAGATGCCGAGTACTCACGAAGGTGAGCTGTCTGAAGTGTCCGCCAAGCTATGGAGCAAGGCGGAATGGGGTCCTTACCCGTTCGCGGAGGTCGACGAAAACCAGCAGTGGCGTAGGGCCCTTGCCGAAGCCAGCAGCTGCATTCCGTGCCCCACGTTGGGCGCCAAGTGAAGCCTCTGCGGGGCTTCGTGGGGTTCACGGGAGGTGAGGACGACGTGGTGCTGAAAGGACGACCACGGAGACGAGGCTGATGGCGCAGGTCTGTCTTTATTGCAGAAGTGGGTAAGGCTTTATAGCGTTAAGAGGTGGCGTGTAGGATGCTGATTGGTTGGGGTTCGCGGGGTTTGAAACTAGTGGTTGCTGGGGTGGTTGCTGGGCAGGGAACTGGTCACAGGGTTAGGCAGGCAGGGGGGAAGGGGGGTTGTAGGCGGGAAACTTGGCGGGAGACTTGTGGAGGAGGGCTGTTTTAATCAGTCGCTCACAGCAGGGGCCCAGTTAGGTGTAGTTACCTTATCCGGGGTGAGTGAGCAGAGGCGTTGTCACCTCTTGCAGCACTTTCTGCTACTGATGCCAACCAAATGCCCTATATTCCACACAGCTGTTTTTTCATCCTCTGGACAAAGTCCTTTGAGGTGCAAAAGTGTTGCTTTTTTCTTTTGTTGCTCCTATGTACTATTGCTAGGTTTACACCCAGAAGAACTGAAAGCAGTTACACGAAGAGACATCTGCACACTGATGTTCATAGAAGAATTATCCATGATAGCCAAAAGTTGGGAAATTTTCCGTGGTTATATCCTCAATTATTCTTTCTGCTGCTTTTCCATTCTCTTCTCCTTCTGAGACACCCTAATGCATGTTTGTGCATTTTGCACTGTCATTCAATTCCTTGAAAGCCATTTCAATTTTTCTATTCGTTTCTTTCTCTGTTCTCCTTTCTCCTGTCTTTTCCAATTCAGACACTCTTCTAATTCACTTATTCTTTCCTTGGCAATTTCAAGTCTGCTGTTACATGCTTCTCATGTATTTTCAATCTCATCCATTGTGTCTTTCATTCCAATAAGAACTGTCACTCTTCTTTGCATGCTGTCAAATATTTATGTTCACCCAGTGTCTTCTTTTTTTTAACAAATCAATTTTATTGATATATATTAATACCGCATAAATCTATCCAATGTGTACAAACAATGGTATTCAGTATAATCACATATTTGTGCATTCATCACTTCAACTATTCTTAGGGCAGTTTTATTATTCCAATAATAACAATAAACAAATAACAAACAAACAAAATTCATCACCTATCTATCTCTCTATGCTTCCCACATCATATAGAACTTCTATTCTTTTTCCTTCTCTCTAATTTATTTGTATTTATCATTTGTAAAAACAGTTTTATATATGCAATATCACACATATTCATGTTTTACATGAGGTTTTACTATCTTATACAGTCCCATGTTACAGCTTTTAGCATTCCTTCTAGTAATATACATAAACTTAGAATTCCCTTTCAACCACTGTCTTACCCATATAATAGCTCTGCTAGTTACAGACACCATGATATGCTTTCACTATTTCTATTCATTACCAAAGATTTACAAACACCCTTTTTACCAGTTCTGCACAGATTAACCCTCAGCTTTCAATTCTCTACCCTCCTTCAATTTTCTGGTGACTTGTATGATAATTATTTAACTCCATAAGTTTACACAATATATTTAGTTCATAAAAGAGCAATCATACAATATTTGTCCTTCTGTGTCTGGCTAGAGTCCCTCTGCATAATATCCTTCAGGTTCAGCCATGTTGCCATATGCTTAATGACTTCATTTCTTCTTAATGCTGGCTTATATTCCATCATGTCTATACACCACAATTAGTTTATCCATTCATCAGTTGATGAACACTTGGGTTGTTTCCAACTTCTGGCAGTTGCAGATAAAGCCACTATGAACACTGATGTGCAGGTGTTCTCAATTCTTCTGGATAAAAACCTAGTAATGGTATTGTGGGGTCCCATGGCAAGTCTATATTTAACTTCCTTAGGAACTGCCAAACAGTCCTCCAGAATGATTGTACAGTTCTTCATTCCCACCAACAATGATAATCATTCCAATCTCCACATCCATTCCAACATTTTCAGATTTCCAAGATTTTAATAGCAGCCATTCTAATAGGTGTGAAATGATATCTCATTGTAATTTGATTTGCATTTCCCTAATTGCTAGTAATATTGAATAATTTTTCATGCTTTTTTTGCCATTTGTATATCTTTGGACAATTGTCTTTTCAAGTGTTCTGCCCATTTGGGTAGTTTGTCTTTTTATTGTTGAGTTGTATGATCTCTGAATATTATGGCTATTAAACCCTTATCAGATATGTGATTGCCAAATATTTCTCCCATAGTGTCAGCTGCTTTTCAACTTTTTGACAAAATCCTTTGAGGTGCAAAAATCTTTAATTTTGAGGAGGTTCTAATTATCTATTTTTCCTTTTGTGGTTCATGCTTACGGTATAAGTTTTAAGAAACTACAACCTCCTGCAAGATCTTGAATATGCTTTCTTACATTTTCTTCTAGGAGATTTATGGTTCTCACTTTTATATTTAGGTCCTTGATCAATTTTGAGTTAATTTTTGTATAAGATGTCGGATAGAGTTCTTATTTCTTTTGGATATAGGTATCCAGTTCTCCCAGCACCATTTGTTGAAGAGATCTTCTGGCCCAGCTGAGAGGGCTTGAATGCCTTGTAAGAAATCACTTGCTGTAAATGTGAGGGACTACTTCTGAGTTCTTGATTCAGTTCTATCAGTCAGTGTTGCTACATTTTTGCCAGTATCATGCTGCTTTTACCACAGTCCTAAGGAATATATTTTGAGTCTAGAAGTGACAGTCTTCAGAAGTCGTTCTTCTCTGTAAAGAACTTTTTGGCTCTTTGGGCATCTTAACCTTCCAAATAAATTTGATAATTCATTTTTCCATTTCTGCAAAAAGTTTGTTGGGATTTTAATTGTAATTGCATTGAATCTGTAAATCAGTTTGGGTAGAATTGACATCTTAACAATATTTAGCATTTCAATCCATGAACATGGAATATCCTTCCATTTATTTAAGCCTTTTTCAGTTACTTTTAGAAATGTTTTGTTGTTTCCTGAATACATGTCCTTTATGTCCTTGGCTAAGTTTAATCGTAAATATTTGATTGTTTTCCTTGCTATTATAAATGGAATTTTTTCCGTGATTTCCTCCTCAGATTGCACATGGGTAGTGTATAGAAACACTATTGATTTTGCTTATTAATCTTGTATTCTTCCACTTTGCTGAACTTGTCTATTAGTAATAGTAACTTTGTTGTGGATTTTTCAGGAGATCTAGATATAGGATCATGCCATCAGCAAATAGTGGAATTTTACTCCTTCCTTTCCTGTTTGGGTGCCTTTTATTTCCTTAGCTAGCCTAATTGCTCTAGCTAGATCTTCTAGAACAATATTGAATAACAATGGTGACAATCGGCAAACTTGTCCTGTTCCTGATCTCAGGAGGAAAGCTTTCTGTCTTTCACCATTGAGTAAAATGTTAACAGTAGGTTTTTCTTATATGCCCTTTACCATATTGAGAAACTTCCTTCTATTCCTATCTTTTGGAGAGATTTTATCAAGGGTGCTTATCTTGTCAAATGCCTTTTCTGCATCAATTGAGAAGGATCATGTGATTTCTCTTCTTCAATTTTTTAATGAGTTTTATTACACTAATTGATTTTCTTGTGTTGAACCACCCTTGCATACCTGGGATGAAACCCACTTGATTGTGATGTAAAATTTTTAAAATGTGGTTTTGGATTTTATTTGCAAGTGTTTTGTTGAGGAGTTTTGCATCTGTATTCATTAAAGATATTGGTCTGTAATTTTCCGTTTTGTAGCATCTTTTTCTGATTTTGGTATGAGGGTGATATTGCTTTCATAGCCCTAGTTTTGTCACATTCTTTCCACTTTAATTTTTTGGAAGAACTTGAGCAAGATTGGTATTAGATCAACTTTGAATGATTGGTAGAATTCAACTGTGAAGCCATTTGGTCCCAGGCTTTTCATCTTTAGAAAGTTTGTGAAAACTGTTTCAATCTCTTGACTTGTGATTGGTTGATTTGTTGGGGTCTGCTATTTCTTCTAGGGTCCATGTATGTGGTTTGTGTATTTCTAGGAATTTGTCAATCTCCTCTACATTGTCTAATTTTTTGACATGCACTTTGTATTAATCAGCCAAAGGGGTGCTGATGCAAACTACAAGAAATCTGTTGGTCTTTATAAAGGGTAATTATTTGCAGTAGAGGCCATAAAGTTGCCAGGCTATAAAGTTACCATAAAGCATAAATTACTTCACTCACCAAACCGTGAGGGTTCCGGCTTCCTGGATTCCTCTCTTCCCCAGGATTAATTCTTTCCAGCTTCAGCTGCTTGTTCTCTCCAGAAGGTCAGCTGTAGGCTATGAGGCTCTCTAGCTTTTGTCTTTCTCCACAAGTCCAGCTGTGTTTCAGGTGAATGGCTTATCTCTTTTCCCGGGGACTTCTCTCATTCCTCATTACTATGCTCCTCTGTTTGCTTACTTCCCAGGGCTCCAGGTCAAGAATCCTCATCAGCATTCCAATATCAGAACTCCAACTCAAAACTCCAGCTCTGTACTTTGCCATGACTTTTATCTTTGATTTCCTACACACCAAAGGGCAGCTCAATGCCCTACTGATGTGGCCCAATCAAAGCCCTAATCATAACTAAGTCATACCCAGATGAACAGACCAGTTTACAAGCATAATCCATTGTCTATCTTTTGGAATTCATAACTATATCAAACTGACCAATTTTTTCAATGTTCATAGAATATTCTTATGAGCTCTCTTATTTCTGCAGGGTCAGTGCTAATGTCCCTCTCTCATTTATGGTTTTATTTTTTTGCATCTTCTCTCTTTTTCTCTTTGTCGGTCTAGCTAAAGTTTTGTTGATTTTATTGATCTTCGCAGAGAAACAACTTTTGGTTTTCATGTGTCTCTCTAGTTTTATTTGTTCTTGATTTCATTTTTTTCTGCTCTGCTCTTAATTATTCCTTTCCATCAGCCTGGTTTGGGATTAGTTTACTGTTATTTTCCCAGTTCCTTCTGGTGTGCAGCTAAAGCTTCAATTTTAGATCTTTCCTGTTTTTTAATGTTAGCATTGAGGGCTATAAATTCCCCTCTCAGCATTGTCTTTTCAGTGTCCCATAGGTTTTGATATGTTGTGTACTCATTTTCATTTGCTTCAAAATATTTGCTGAATTCTCTTGAAATTTCTTCTTGGACCCATTGATTATCTGAAGGTATAGTTTAATCTCCATATATTCATGAATTTTGCTTTTTCCATCCATTATCAATTTCCAGCTCATTCTCTTATGATTAGAGAAAGTGTGTTCTATAATTTCAAAATGTTTGAACTTATTGAGACTTGTCTTGTGACCCAATATATGGTCTATCTTGGAGAAGGATCTATGAGCACTTGAAATAAAAGTATATCCTGCTCTTTTGGGGATGCAATTGTTCTACAGATATCTGTTAGGTCTAGTTCATTTATCATAGTATTCAAGTTCTCTGTTACTTTATCCTCTGTCCAGATGCTCTATCCAATACTGAGAGTCTCCAAATATTATTGTAGAGACATCTATTTCTCACTTCAGTTTTCCAGTGTGTGCCTCATGTATCATTTTACCAGTGTGTGCCTCATGTATCTTAGGGCTCTCAGGTTACGTGCATAAACATTTAGTACAGTTATTTCTTCTTGCTGAATTGCCCCTTTTATTAATATATAATGACCTTCTTCATTGCTTATAACAGTTTTTCATGTGAAATCTATTTGTCTGATATTAGTATCACTACTCCAGCTGTTTTTTCACTTTTTTTTGTTTACTATTTGTATGGAATACCTTTTCAAACCTTTCACTATTTTTAAGAACGTTTTATTTTATTTATTTATTTATCCCCACCCCCTCGTTCTTTTGCATTTGCTGTTTCTGTTTGTTGTGTGCTGGTCTTCTTTTAGGGCACACTGGGAATCAAAACTGGGAGCTCCAATGTGGGAGGGAGTTGCGTAATTGCTTGAGCCACATCTACTCCCTGCTTTGGTGTATCTCTCATTGTTTTCCTGATGTCTTTTGTTGTGTCATCTTGTTGCATCAGCTCACCATGCCTGCCCATTGGTTCAGTTCATTGCCTTCTTTGTCTTCTTTAGGAGACACTGCTAATGGAACCTGGAACCTCCCATGTGGTAGGCAGGAGCTCAATCACTTAAGCCACATCTGCTTCACCACCTTTCACTTTTAACCTGGTGTCCTTACATATAAGGTGAATCAGTGGTACACAACATATAGACAGCTCATAGTTTTTAATCCATTCTATCAGTCTCTGTCTTTTGATTGGGGAGTTCAAGCCACTAAAATTCAATATTATTACTGTAAAGGTATTACTTACTTCATCCATTTTGACTTTCGGCTCTCTGTTGTCATATTGTTCTCTTGTCTGCTTTCTTACCATTTATTTTATCTTTCTAATATTCTTCATTTCTGCACATTTCTCCAAATCTCTTACCCTTGTTTTTCTCCTTTCAGTCTATCACACTCCTTTTAGTGTCTCTTGTAATTCTGGTCTTTGGTAACATTTTCTATTGGTTTTTGTTTGTCTCTGAGGACTTTGAACTCAACTTCATTTCTGAAGGACAGTTTTGCCAGATGTAGAATTCTTGCCTGGCAGTTTTTCTCTTTCAGTTCCTCAAAAACATCATACCACTTTCTTCTCTCCTCCATGGTTTCTGATGAGAGGTGAGCACCTTATTTTACTGAATTTCCCTTGTATGTGATGCTTTGTTTTCTCTTGATTCTTCCTGAATCTTCTTTTCATATCTGATATTTGTCATTCTGAATAGCAGTAACCAAAAGAGAACTGGGGGAGTTATACTAATATCAGATAACATAGATTTGAAATAAAAAGCAGTTATGAGGGACAAATATGGTCAATTTATACTGATAAAGGGAACAATTCAACAGGAATATGTAACAATTAAAAATATATTGGCAACTAACTGCATAGACCCAAAATATATGAATCAAATACTGACACATCTGAGGGGAGAAATTGGTGATTTCACATTTAGAGAAGGAGAATTTAGTGCACAATTCTCAATAATGGATAGAACATATAGTCAGAAGATCAGTAAGGAAGTAAAGGAATTGAATGATACACTAATCCAACTAGAGCTAACAGACTTATAAAGAACACTGAACTCAACAGGAAACAGAACACACATTCTTCTCAAGTGCATGTGGATCATTTTTCAGGATCGAACATAAGTTGGGTCATAAAACAAACCTTAATAAATTCAAAAGTATTGAAATTAGACAATGTATATTCTTCAACCACAACAGGATGAAGATAGTAATGATTAAAAGAGGTAGAAACGTAAAATTCACAAATATGTAGACATTAAACAGCATGCTTATAAAAAACTAATGGGTTAAAAAGAAAATCAAAAGTGAAATTAGGAAATATTTTTAAGTGAATGAAAATGAATATATAGAATACCTAAGCCTATGAGTGTTAGCAAAGTCAGTGCTAAGAGAGGAAATTAAAGCTTTAAAAACTTACATTAAAAAAGAAGAAAGGCTTCAAATCAGAAACCTAAACTTAAAACTGGAAGAAGTAGCCAAAGAGGACCAAATGAAACCAAAAGTGAGCAGAAGGATGGGAATAACAAAGATCATAATGGAGATATAGGAATTAGGAAACAAACAAACAAGCAAAAAAAACAATAGAATCAACAAAGCCAAATAGTTGATTCTTTGAAAAGATCAATAAAATGGACTTTGGTCAGCTTGACTGACCAATAAAAGAAAGAGATTATACAAATAATGAAAATCAGAAATGAAAAGGGGGCATTGCTATCAACCTCACTGAAATAAAAATGACTGTAACAGAATACAAAGAACAAATATATGCCAATAAATTAGGTAACCTACTTCAATTGGACAAATTCTTAAAAACACAACTGCCTATATTTTGTCAAGAAGAAATGGAAGATCTAAATAACCAATTACTAGGAATGAGATTGGTCAAAGTGAGCACTGGGATTGTTCCTTATGCATTCCTGGAACTCTGGGGTTCTGGGTGGTCCCTGCTGCTCCTGGCCAGCTCTGCTAGAATTTCAGGAACCATGAGACAGAACTACATTGGAGGATGTCCTTCTCCCCCATGGGTTCTCCCTCCTATGAGACTGGTTGCTCTTTCATTCCTCAAGGAGTCTCTTTCTACACACACCCGAGGAGAAGATCAGGGAAGGAAGTCTACCTTTGCAGTGAGTGTGGCCTTTTCAGCACCCCTGGCTCAGCCCATGGCCTCTCCTGCTCACAAGGGTCCGGTAGTGTGATTCCCCCGCAGCTGAAGCTGAATTTAGTGCCCAATCCAGAGCCATGACTTAAATACCTCTGGTTGTTCATTACCGATAAAGAAAGTGCACGCTGCTTTGTAAAGTTTCTTGCATGTCTCCCTATGTCATTGTGCACAGCCTGTGGGAAAGTTAGTGTGAAATTCTGGGCAAAGGGCAGTGGAAATTCCAGAAAGGACAGAATTCAGGGATCCAAATGGTTAAGCAGTTCACAAGTGGGCATCCCAAATCTAGGAACTCCACATGTCAGAGAGAGCCTGGACATGGATTCTATGAAGTTCCTAGCTTAGAAAGTGTGAGCAGGAGAAGCTACATTGCTTAGACCACAGGGGAGAGCCTGGTTTGCGTGAGAAGGACAAGGGACCAGAACCAAGGCAGGGGGCTTAAAGACGGGGTTCTGGGAAAGTGGGTGTGTCTCATTGGATAGAGCTACTGTTTTCCATATAGGAGGCCCAGGTTCGCATCCTGAGGCCTCCTTGTGAGGGCACGCCGGCCTGAGCGGTGCAGTGGGCTCATGCAGCAACCTCACAGCAGGAAGTGTGTGTGGCACAATGGATAGAGCACCAGTTTACCATATGAGAGGCCCAGGGTTCTGGCGCCTCCTTTTGAGGGCAGACCAGCTTGCGCAGTGCCGTGGGCTGATGCAGCAAGACCTCACAGCAAGGGGGAGATAAGCAGACACAGAGAAAACATGCAGCAAATGGACACAGCAGCACAAGCAGCAAGGGGGGAATAAATGAATAAAAAATAAATAAATGTTTAAAAAAAAAACAAATGATGGGGTTCTGTGCTAAGGGTGGGGACTAGTGGCAGAGGGCCTAATCCAGAGGAGGGTATTTGAGCTGATGGGTGGTCTTGTATTTGGGGAGTGACCTGAGCTTGAAACCTCATCAAGGTTCCTGCCAAAGGGGCCCATATATTGCCCCACCTAAATAATTCCAAAGTAGACAAAAAATATATTTTCACATCACAACTCAAGAAGATGACAAATAAAATACAATTGCTTCTCAACTTAAAAAAAAAACACAACATCAAATGCAAATTACCTAATAAATCTTAGGGGAAGAGAATTCTTTGACTGCCCTGAATGACTAACTGGTTCAAGAGGAAAGTACAATATTCAGTGACAAAATTAAATTTAAACACAAGATAATGAGGTTTGGAGCATTGCCATGCAAAACAATTTTACAGCTCAACAAAGGGGCTACACCTTTAAACTTCTCTGGGGACAGCATCCATCTGACCAGGGACACAGGGCCATAGGCTCAGGAAAGCACCATGGGCTCCATGTACAAGCAGCCGTCTGCAATGGCTGCACCAAGACATTGGAGGAGACATCAGAGAATACAGATAGGACACAGAGGAGCCACATTTGTTGCACAGTGCTGGCCTATGTAAGTAGTTCAATGTGCATATGGGGTTCAGCTTCATGTCCATGACTTGCCCACAGCAGAGTCATGCTCCACCGCCCAGTGGACCTCTTTGTGCATCACAGTAAGCTGCACAAGGAGGGTTTCTGGACTGCGAAGGAGGGTAAGGCAGTGGAGTTCACCTTTAAGAAGTTTGCCAAGCGCCTGGAATCTGTCACCAGACCTGGTGGGGTGTTCTGTACTGGGAATGAGAGGCAGCCAAAGGGGAAGAACATACAGAAGCAGAGATCAAAAGGAGACATGTGCTACAACTGTGAAAGTCTAGATCATCATGCCACTCCAGCCCAAGAAGTGCCACTTCTGACAGAGTATCAGCCATATGGTGGTTTTGTGCCAATGAAAGTTCAACAGAGCCACAGTTATGAGGGAAAGCCCTGCTATTTTCTGGAGGAGGAAGAGATCCACAATCTTACATTGCACCGAGATATCCAGAAATGAGCCACAGTATGGGGGGACAATCCTATTGCCATCAGGAAGCACAAAGAGCAGGGATCAATTGGCAGAGTGGAGAAAGTGGGAGAAGTGGTTTTTGCACAGCTTTGGATCGAAGGTCAGGGTCCACAGCATCACCTCCTCTTCCACCTTGGTGGGGATGAAGGCGTGAAGCAAAGGAATTCCAACCGTGCTCTATCCAAATTCAAGTGATGACTTTTTTGTTTATTTTTTGTTGTTGCTGGATCATCACAAAAAAAAAACTATTTGAATTCCTTCATTTTTGCCAATTTCAGCTGGATTTTCTGCCATAGTGTCTGTCCTCTTGAATCCCTCCATCTGGAATGTGTTTCATGGAAGACTATGATTTGTATTATTTTTTTTTATTTTTATATTTTAAAAGAGGCTTAGATTACATAAATGTTACACAAAAAATTACATGTTTTCCCATGTTCCCCACATCCCACACCTCCCATAACCTCCCACATAAACATTTTCATTAATGTAGCACACCATGTGCAATGGATATACACATCCTGGGGCTTTGCCACTAAGCATGGATGATAGTTCACATTGTAGACTACACTATCTCCAACACAGTTCTGCATGATATAAGCGGATGTATAATGGCCTATATCTGTCATTGTAATGTCACTCAGGTTAATTCCCAAGTCCCAAAAAAAGCCCCTATATTACACTGCTTTTATGTCTTCGTGCCCCAAAAGTGTCCAGTGGCCACTGGCTCCACCTCAATGTTGTAATTTCTTCCATTGCTTGAATCACAATATGTCTACAATGGAATACCAGTAAGTCCACTCTAGTACATAGCTCTTCCCCCAATCCTGAGGAGTCTGGGATGGTGTTGTCTACTCTACCTCCAAATGAGACGGGGCTTATATCCCATGGATAAGATGGATGGAATTATCATTAGCCTATTGTTATGGGGTGCCTAAGGGTTGCCACCTGCGAGCTTCCTTGTTACTCAAATGTGGACTCTCTCTAAGCCAAAGTCAGCATATGAATGCATTAGCTTGCCCCCAGGGTGGAACATGACTTCCAGGGATGAGCCTCCCTGGCAATGAAGGATTAATATCAAGTGCCAACTGGCAATACAACTGGAAAAAGACCTTGAATAAAAGGGAGGAAAGGTAAAGACAAATGAGTTCATATGGCTAAGAGACTTCAAAGAGTGTTGGGAGGTCATCCCTGAGATAACGCATATGCACACCTCAGTAGGATCTCATAGAACACCAAAGTGGATATCACCCCACACAGAGTGGCCCCTGTGGGCTGGCTCTGGATACACCTAGGTCCTATATAAGGGGGGATAGCCCAGAGACTGATGCCTTATCAGTGGGATCTACTTTGTAATCTGTGCTCCTGAGAATGACAGAGTTAGACTCAAATAAGTTCTCCCTGCACATGGCCCATCAGTCCCCTGTATTCAAACCTGTATGTGGTGCTGGAGTTTGTAGGGGTACTTTCAGAGACTGGAGCCTTTGGCCTGCCCATATGCCAGCTGTGCCTGGGATCTTGGTGCAGGTGCAACTCCTACTCTACAGCTCAACGGAATTTCCCAAGACACCTGGCAAGGAGATGATGATGAACAACGGTCATTCCAGGGAATGGAGAGAGTCTGCAGCTGCAGGCAGGATAATCCCCTCCATCTTATCCATGAGATATAAGACTAGGTTTTTAGTTGGGTCACCCAATGACTTGATCCCCTACTGGAAGATTGGAAATTAGTCTAAATGGGAAAATGATGCAGAGAAGTTAGGAGAGGCTGGGCCAATTTCCAGGTCAAGAGAGGAAGCCAAGTTTAGGTGAGCGCTATCTATATATGTAATAAGGGATTCCTGTACCCAACATCTTCATCCTAGGGCACAGGGCTTGCTGGGCACAGCAGCTCCATCCTTCCTTGGATTAGGTTAGGCATGCCATACACAATGGAAATGTGTGTGTGTCCAAGGATGGATGTATGAAGCAAAGACTAAAATACTTAAGGTTACAAAATTCTGGACTTTTCCTCCTTGGTGTCTAGAGACATGATGATTGAATGATACTTTGTGGTGCCCAGAGCTAAAGTCCTAGCATACTGCAGCAGTGATGAGTGTCCCGTAGTTAAAGGATAAAGGGGGTTTCTTTTACATGCTGTTGAATCAATATAAATCTCTCTGTGTTGAAATGGGGCAAATGCAAATTAATTCATTGGGTGATGTGTGTTTGACGCTGGGTTCTTATCTTCCCCAATTGCTGCCCCATTCTAGTTGTCATATTTTTCTGGGCTTTGTAGAACTTCATGAGTTGTTGATTCAGTGATTTCTAGGTGACCAAGTCTGTGTAAATATAGCATGTTGGTTTTAAAGGGGAAGGGTTCCTGCAACAAGGGCATGAACAGAGCCAAGACCCCATGGACAGTTACATGCAGAATGACTCACAGGCAAGCCAGAGGTGTGCCTGTAGGGGACTAGTGGGGGAGCATGTCATTCTTAGTGTGTTTGTTCAGGGGCTGGCTTTGAGCAACTGAGGCAGCTGCAGTAGTGTTTCTTCATGTTCAGGCAGAACCTGGAGAGGAATGGTGGGGTGGGCCAAGGATACCATGTGACATCACACAGGCATGGACAAAGACTCAGGACTGGAAATCCAAAAAGACCAGAATGGCAGGGGAAGAGGTTGGCCACAAACTCACAATTGGCCCCCACCATTGGTGAGATAACCGATAATAGCTGGATCCCACTCCCCTCAGCATAAGCAAGGGGAGGAATAATGAATAATTTAAAAGGAAACCACAAAAGCCACAGATCACTCTCTCTGCCTAGAGGAGCCTGCATCAAATCTTGTTGTGTATTTTAGTCCTTCTCTCCCATTTCTCAGCCAGCTCACTTCTCTCCCCCTATTTCCAATAAATAATTTTTACTCGTCTAAAAAAAAAAAAGAAAAGAAAAGACTTTTATTTTCTGCTGTAAGAACTTACAGTTTAGGCCCTAATTTCTTTATGAGGATTTGAAAATGAAGCTATTTTCAGAAATTCATTTGAAATATTTGAAAATTAGCTTATATTGAAGCTATTATTCACAGATCATAACAGAAGATTTTTTCATTTCTCCTTTACTTTTTTGACTAGAGTTATGTTATTTAACAAGTAAAATATAATTACAGACTTGCCTTGCTTTTTTTAAAGGTTCTTTTTTCTGAAGATCAAACTTTGATATGTGACTGTATGTGCTAAATGAAAATAAATTACCTGATAAGGAAATCTGGTTGCTTTTATGACATATAACATTTTAAAAGTATTTAAAACCATGACAAACAGCATTATACTATTGTCTAATATTATGCAGAAGACATTGTCACAGCTCTAGGAATTTTATACAGTATTTAAATATTTATATGAACATGATAGCCAAAGAAATTTAATGAACATAAGTTTAGAAAATCACTTTTAATTTTTTAACACTTTCTAATCAACATATATCAAATTAAATTAACTAATTTTAGCACTTCTCTTTTAATAAGGTGAAAGAGCAAACATTTGCAATGCATTGAAATAGCATTGAAAAGTTTTGAGTTTTAAAAGGTTTGCTTTGAGAAAGAAAATGTTAAAGGTTTTTAGGTTTGAACATCATGTTCCTATAAAAGTGAGAAGACTTGTTTTTATTAATAAAGTTAAAATAAAATACAAGAAGTTATTTTAATAATACTTAGGCTTTTTAACTTTTACTCTAATTATTCAGGAGAAAACCTCTTTATGACCTTTTAATAAAAAGACACCAATGATTTAAGAAACTTGTCACTATAATAGACAGACAACTAAATTTCAGTTTTGCACTAGTAAAAATTTAGATACTAAGACATTCAAAACTTTATAGATAGACCCATTCAAACTTACGCAAATTATACCACATAAATTCCTTTTTCACAAAACTTCTGCTCTTTCTATATTCACTCAACTTTTGTCCCACATTTTCCTCTTTCTTAATAGTCATTTTATATTAGAACAAAATTCCTTTCTCTTTAATTAAAAAAAATAGACATTTTATATCCCTTACATACTTAAGTTACCAAAATGATATTGGAAACTATCTTCAAACATCTTACAACATGAAATTACCATCAAAATCAAACTCCATTCAGTTAATGCAAACATAACTTTTCTTTCTTCATTTCAAATACTTCATTTAGATGATGTAATATTAGCTTATTTCATCAGTAAATCTTTATAAACTTACAGAGAACATATTTAAGTAAACAAAATCGTCAGAAATATTACTTTTTTTAGTTTACTATTTTATCTGTATTTCAGTGAAATATATTATGAAATACTTACAAAGACACAGTTCTGAAACAGCTTTCTTTAACTGATTCTAACTGAACCTTATGTTACCCTTATTTTCTAGGATCCATTTGTTAAAATACTCCCATTCAGCAAACATAGGTTTAAATTGAGGGTTAAGATTTTCCCTGAAATAATTATGTTTAGCTGGATCAAAACAGCCCCCTTGTGGGAATGCAAATTAAGGTTTATTAGAAATTAGCTTAACCCATTTACTAAGATAGTTGCAACTGATGGATGAAGGATGAGCAAACACCTGAAATTAACTTGTTTTCTGTTGCTAGGACACAAATGAAAGAATTGTATTTAAACTAGAAGGTAAATAGAGGCAAACCTTTCTTTCTACCAAATTCCACTTTTGGTGTTTGAGAATATCCTGTTGAAGCAATGAAGTATGAAAACTAGCTTCAGCTGGTTGGCTGGACCTGTACATAAGAAGCCCCTTGCTCTCCTCACTTCAACTTGCTTAATTAACATAGTAAAACTCACACCCAGGGGGAGAGTTATCCTCCCGTTTTTTCATCATTCAATGTATGTGCAACCGTGATTTCCTGAACATATTAATAATACAATTATTTAACTAGCTATGTGTTTTCATCCATGTGCATAAAAGCTAAGGCATAATCAAAGCAAATGCAAAGTAGTAGCATAGGTATTTAAGCAAGAGCAAAACCACAGAACAGGTAGTCAGGTCTGAGTCATAGGTTTCCATGAATGGCTTCATGCTTTATGTCTCCTCTGGGAATTGTTTCTATTGCTCAAGATAAGACTCATAACATGCTTTCAAGTTGGTGTATACAGCTGTTGCTCTTTCTCCATTCTATGAACATTCTGGTTTTCTGGGTTTATAGTATCACAACAGTGCTACAAACAATGCTTCTTAGATTCAAATATCCTCAGGCACATGTGCAATATACGCACCAGCTGTGCACCTCGGGAGGCCCTCCTGGGTTTCAGGGTGTGCCCACACACGGCTCTAACAGGTAAGGTCAAATGGAAATCCAGTGATAGTGAAGCAACGCACATGTGTTACATCGCTGCTTCTTCAGTTGTTCCTCAGCTTCTTCTCATCCAACCCCTCCATTCTTTTCTGGGATTGAAGAGGCCTACATCATTTTCCACACTGTTAAAAATGTGATGAAAATTTAATATTTAATTAGTCTGAGAAATATCAGGAATCTACACAATCTGAGGTTTTCTGTATACATTGCACTATCTCACAACCTCATTTCTATTCTTGTGGGCCCTGGGTCCCAGGACTTTCTGGGATTCCTGTACTGTTTTTAGGGTCACTAGCATACTGGTGCTCATTCTGGTGATGTTATTGCTGTAGCCAATGCTGTAATGTGAATTTTGACATTTCCTTCCTGACACCAACAGGTTTCATCTTGGCATTGCTGTTTCTTTAGCTGACCCAAGATTAGAGAAGGTGAATGTACATCTGGAAGCAGGAGACCAGAGTCTGTGATTGAGACCCAGGATGGATACAGTAAGAGCAGCCTCCTCAGGTGGTCAACGCTGGGGACCAAGGGAAGCAGCAAGGTCAAAGGGAGCAGGAGCAGGAAGTCTCCTCTCAGTGCCCTGACACCTCGGCTGCACAAGACCCCAGGTCCCATGCTTTTATCTGCCCCTGCCCACCTGGCCAACCTCTGCCTGGGGCAGGTCCATCATATGGGGCATCTGTGAATTTATTCTAGTCCCCAAACCATGTGACATACTTCCCTGAATCCTGTCTCACAAGCATTTCTGGGCAAGAGCACTTAACACTCCATCTTACCAGTACACATTCCTGCCTTGTCTGGAGACACCCACAGTTTACAGGTGAATTCACTTAGCAGCAGCATCACACTGCCATTTGAGAACAGGGCAGCTTTCCAACCCTTTGCCCTATCTGTTAGAGTTTACCAAGCACTGCCAATTCAAAGTACAAGAAACAGTTTGGCTTTTATTGGAATTTACTAGGGTTCAATTAGCATTAAAGCTTACCATTCTGAGGCTGTGAAAATGTCCAAATAAAGGTATCCTTAAAACTGCTGTCTTAAAAAGGGTCAAATGCACCCGGATGCCTGCCAAAGCAAAATGTTGATCCTGCCTGGTTCTCTCTGCCTTCTCCTCCAAACACACTTTCTCCCTGCGCTTAGCAGTGGGCAATCAGACACAATTGCCCACACCTCTCTCTTCTCCTATGGCCTCGATGTCTTCAGCTTCAAGCTCCTCCATAACTCCAGCCTCTGACCTCTCTCTCAGCCTCTCAGGGTTTCTGTGTCTCTCCACAGCTCTAGGAGATCCTAGAGCCCCCTCCCACATGGCAGGGTAAACACAGCAGCACTGTTTCTCTGTGTGTTCCATATATGTAGGAATTCAGTATAATGATTGTGGTCCAATCTGGTGCCTGAAAACTATTCAGAGGCCCTTAACTAAACTAAAGCAATCTAACAAAAATTGACCTAAACCAAAAGTCCCTTATCTGAATCTAACCAAAATGGCCTACATAAAAAAGGCTTACACACACAGCAATGGTTTAGTAAGAACATACATTTCCATGGCCAACACAAGACTCATACAAGGGCATTAAACCAGAACACAGGGATCAAGAGAGGTCTCTTAAGTCTGGGAGCAATGGGAACTCATGAAGCAGTGGCTGTACTATGGGTGTGCCCATCATTGAGCAAAATGGGGTGCTGACCACCAATGCACTGTTCCTTAGAATGGTCTCAAGAAGAAATCAATATATGGTGCTTTCTCCACCAAATCTAGCTCAGGTGTGTGACTCAGAGAGGTGTGCCATTATTCCCAGCCCCGGAGTCAGAGCACACAGAATTTACTTGGGGTTTGAGGGTCCAGCAAGCAGGTTGTTAAACTGTAAGCCCCTAATTTCTTCTCCAAACTACTGATTACATTTATAACACAATGGAGAAATTCAACCCTAAGGGTGCCGTCAAAAGCAGTGGAGATCAAGAGGGCCTGAGATTTAATTCATCTCAATCCTTCAGGAAGGAGTGAAAGAAACACTTTTACAGATGAGTAAAAAATAATAAAGTTTGCTAGCAGCAACTCACTTTAAAAGAAATGTAAAAGAATATTCTACAGGCAGAAAGAAAAGAATCACAGAAGGTTCAAGATTCAGGATACATTGAAGAACAATATCTGTTAATTAAATTCATATATTTAATGACTGTTGAATGGATAAAGTAATAATGACATCCATGGCTTAGGACATCAATAAAGTGTTGAAATACACCATAAAATAATATATAGCCTAAGATGGGTAAATGGATATGTAGCAGTTTGTTATCATTATGAAGTCCAAAGAGATATATTATTATTATTGTAAACTAGTCATTTAATCTGGGTATGATAAAGTTATGATAAGTGTGTTCAGCCCTGCCCCTTGGTGGGTAGTCTCTCAAACATAAAAAGACATGGCAAAGGACAGAGCTGGAGTAGTTTATGATGTTTGAGTTCTGATGTGCAAGCACAGAAGGCCCCGTGGAAAACAGACAAGCCATTCACCTGACAGTTCACAGCTGGCCTTGTGGAGAGAGGCAAAGATTAGAGAGCCTCATGGTCTACAGCTGACATTGTGGAGGAAACACAGTGGTTGAGCCCAGAGAGAAGCGCAACCCTGGGAAATGAGGAACTCAAGAAGCCTGAACCCTGGAAAATGTCGGCTGGTCTCTTGCTCCAAGTTGGGTTAAGAGACTTTGCTGAAGGAAGAAACTGATGCTTTTTGGCCTGGTAACTGTAAGATTGTATCCCAAGTAAATAACCTTCATAAAGACCAACAGATTTCTGGTATTTTTTCTATCAGCACCTCTTTGGCTGACTAATACAGGATATAAAATGTTTTCAAATATATTATTTGGCAAGTCAATAACAAATAGTAAGTGCAGATTTGGAAAGGCCAGCAAAAGTGTTATAATTTCCCTGGTAAACTTTAAAGAATATTAAGTAGAGCATCTCATCCAAAAAAATAGGAGAAGAAAAAAACTGAGCAAAAATAGTCAGTCCAAAACAAAGTATTCAGGGTTTCCTGGGTTGTGATTTTGGCCTTTATTCTGGGGCCAACTTACTTGTGCATCTTTGGAAGTTGCACCTTTCTCATCGTTCAGAAGCCTGAAAGTTCCAGGGTTGATTTATGGGGTGTTGTTTGTCCCCAACATAAATCAAGTGCTGTATCCCTTCCTCATTTCCTCCTTATGAAGTCACCAAACTGGATGTGATGCTCATATAAAGCAAGAAGAGCCATGAATGATAGAAGAAATTAAAAGGAGATATTATTGCGCTTTCCAAATGGGATGATTAGATGATTGATATTGGATCTTTAGTGTTTTCTAATGAATGCCTTCAATGCTATAAATTTCCCTCTAAGCACTGCTTCTGGTGCACCTCACAAACTATGAAGAAGTATAGGACATTAAGAAGAAGAAAGAACCATATAACAAAAGGCTTGTGAGTGAACTATATCCACTTCCACTACAGCACAGACTGAACATGAAGGCAGAGAATATAAGAAAGTTGGGAAAGTATTTTCTCTGAATGCAGGCATGGTTTACTCAATACAACACTTCTATGGATGTAACTTCACTTTGAAGGAATTTATGTAATGCTTACTTAAGCATGAGGGAATCTGTGTAGGGAAAAAGAATGAAGACAATGAGTTTTGGCAGTTTGCTTCACATGGTAGTCCTCCACTTTAAGTGTAATGAGTGTGAAGATTTCTTGGAAATTCAACTTCATGGATTTACCTGAGAATTAATCCTTCAGAGAAACCATTTGGGATGTCATGAATTTGTCAAAGCTAGAGTCACATCAAAGCACCATGCAGGAGTAAAATCCTGTGTATGTAAGGAATATTGGAAATCCCTCAGCCAGGCATTTAGTGTCATTGAGTATGAAATATTCATACTTAGTTAGCATTGTAATGAACATAGGAATGCTTCCATCTGAAACAAAACCTCATGGAATATGAGAAAATTCAAACTAGAGAGAAGCTACGTGAGTGTCCTGAATGTAGTCTGCTCTTTACAGTCATTTTTTACTCCTCGTTTTAAATGCCATTCTAGGGAACAAGCATAGAAATGTAATACATGTGGGAAAGTTTCCAACCTGAGAGAAAACCTCTTTATTCATTCAAAAATTCTTCCTGAAGAGAAATCATATATAGATGGGAGAGCTTTAATTCAAATGTCAAATCTCAGATACAAGACATTTCCTACTGTAAAGAAACCCTATTTAGGTAAGGCATGTGAAAAACCCTTTAGGTACAAATCATATTTCACAGAACATGTAAAAAACTCATAGCGGACAGAAACAAAATGAATGTAAAGGATGCAGAGAAATCTTCAGCCAGAAGCAATAGTACATTAAACATCAGAGCATTCATTCTGGAGAAAAACCCTATATAGGCAATGAATGTGGAAAAGCCTTCAACCAGAATGAAACCTCATTAACCATCTGAGAATAGATGCTGGAGTGAAAGCCTATGAATACAAACTTGGAAAAACCCTATATATGTAAGGAATGTGATAAAGCCTTCAGTAGCCAATCAAATCTCACTAACCATGGGAAAATTCATAGTGAAGGGAAGCCCTTATATGAAAGGAATGTGGAATAGTTTTCAGCCAGAGGTAGTATCTCATTAAACACTAAAACATACATACTAGAGAAACCCTGTGAATGTAATGAATGTGAATCTCCAAAGAATCACCACCTCCAGTCTGTGCACCTTGTTGCCAATCTTTTAAGGAAGCAGGTATGCCTGTGCAATTCAGGATGTCTTTCTCCTCTTGGAAAAGTGCACTTGCAGTTTCTTCTTATATCTGCTCCTCCCACATTTTCCTACACACTCATCAGTGTTCAACTTGTTACCACTAAGTTATGCATCAGAACTCAAGATTTCTCTTAGTTTATGGAAAGTTGGACTTTCCACTTACTTAAAATTATCCTGGAGGTTTTCATTGGTACTTCAATCCATTACATTCTGGGTTAGCATATAAAGAAACTACCATTTAAAAAATAATGTGGCCCATTATTGTAGCAGTTTCTTATAAGGCACCCCAACCATTAATATTTTTTTTTCAGAATCTTCACCTGATTATGATGTGGATTCAAGTATAACAGCCACTGAACTACAGTGGCCTTCGTTCTACTCCACTCCAATTTTCCTTACTATTTTAAATCAGAAATGATCCCTTCATAATTAGACAATATACGTCTAATCTCATGTATTTTAAGAAGCTAGAAAACTTATATTCTTAAGTTGTACTCCAATATTTTTCTCATATTTGTTAGGGTATGGGAGAGATGAAACTAGAGAATGCATGTATTTACAAACAGAAATGTGTACCCAAAAGAATCTGCCAAAAAAGCTAATTCTAAGAAGGAGGAATGGGAGTTGTGGCTAGAGAAGGAATTTTGGTGTTTGCCATAACAGACATAAATTATTTTTATATTCTTTGTATGGATAATTTGGTTATAATTCGAAAGAAATTATGAAAATAGTACACAATGAAATCATGCAAAGTGGTTGATTTGAACATATTGATTTGTATCTGTAATATTACTGCGAAGAGACTTCCCCTCAACCTTTTCTAATATAGCCACCCATAAAGAAAAAGTGCTCACTCCCCTCGGCCGCCTCCCCAGCTTCCTGGACTGGTGGAGGCCTCCCTCAGCAAGAGTGAGCATGGTGCCCAAAGAGCAGGAACACGACCATGTGAAAGCCACACGGCTCTCTGCACATGTCCAGGTACAGGGCTGTTAGCACAACAGCAGAAGATGGACTTCCTGCTCCTTACTACTGAGTGAAGGCCTGCTAGTTTGGCTCATATCACTAACTGAGGCTGTGAGTGCTGAGCAGTCCTTTCTCCCTGTCCTCCTTTAGAGATCCAGAAACTATGATGATGGTTTTCATTGGGGCTCTAAGAGTTTGGTTCCCAAACAAGACATCCCTGTCTGGGTTGGGGGTACTGCAGTGAACACATGTTATATTCCACCTTCTTCAGTTGTTCATGAGCTTCTTCCCATCACACTCCTCTGTTCCTTTCTGGGATTGAAGAGATCTGCATCATTTTCAACACTGTTAAAACTGTGTTGAAAATTTAATATTTAATTAGTCTGAGAAATATCTGGCATCTGCTCCCTCTGAGGATTTCTGCAAACTTCACTATCTCACAACCTAACTTCTATTCTTGTCAGCCCTAGATCCCAGGATTTTCTGGGATTCCTATACTATTTTTTAGGGTCACTAACCGAATGGTGCTCATTCTGGTGTTCTTATTGCTGTAGCCAATGCTGTAATGAGAATTTTGACATTTCCTTCCTGACACCAACAGGTTTCATCTTGGCATTGCTCTTTCTTTAATTGTCCCAAGATTGCAGAAGGTGAATGTAGAACTGGAAGCAGGAGACCTGAGTCTGTTCCTGAGACACAGGAGGGGTAGAGTAAAGGAGCCTCCTCAGACGGTCAATGTTGGAGGACAAGGGAAGCAGGGATGGGCAAAAGGAGCAGGAGCAGAAAGTCTCCTTTCTCTGCCCTGACTCTTCTGAGGAAGAAGACCCTAGGTCCCATGCTTTTATCAGCCCATGCCCACCTGACCATCCCATGCCTGTGGCACGTACATCATACTGGGGCATCTGTGACTTTATATTGTCCCCAAACCATGTAACTCTCCTGCCTGACTCCCTGTCTTGCAGGCCTTGTTGCCCAAGAGAACTTCCCCCTCCATCTTACCAGTACTCATTCCCACCTATTCTGGGGACACCCACAGCTTACAGGTGAATTCCCTCGGCAGCAGCATCGCACTGCCATTTGGGAACAGGCAGGTCTCCCAAACTGTGTCCTTGGCTGTTTGAGTTTGCCAAGTGTTGCCAATGCAAAATACCAGAAGTAGGTTGGCTTTTAATGGAATTTATTAGGGTTAAATCTTACACGTCTGATGCTGTGAAAGTGTCCAAATCAAGTCATCATCAATAATGCTGTCTTAACAAGTGTCAGCTGCTGCTAGACTTCTGCCAAGGCAAAATGTTAGGTCTGCCTGTCTCTCTGTGCCTTCTCCTCCTAACTCATTTTCTTCCTTAGCTCAGCAGTGGGCCATCAGACACAATTGCTCACACCTCTCCCTTCTCCTCTGGCCTAGATGTCTTTGGCTTCAAGCTGCTCCAAAACTCCAGCCTCTGGCCTCTCCCTTAGTCTCTCAGGGTTTCTGTGTGCCTCCACAGCTGTAAGAGATCCTGGAACCCTCTCCGACATGGCAGGGTACACATGGCAGCACTCTATCTCTGTGTGTTCCATGTATGTAGGACTTCACCACAATGATTGGGTTCCATCCTGGTGCCTGAAATCTAATCAGAGGCCCTTAACTAAACTAAAGCAATCTAAAAAAATGTGACATAAATGAATCGTTCCTTATTTGAATCTAACCAAAAGGTCATACATACAAAAGGCTTACACACACAGCAATGGGTTAGTAAGAACAAACTTTTCTGGGATCCACACCTGATTCAAATGAGGGCATTAAACTGGGGCACAGGGGTCAGGAGGGGTCTCCTAAATCCATGAGAAATGGGAACTCATGAAGCAGTGGCTGTACTTTGGGTGTGGCCATCTTTGAGCAATATGTGGGGCTGACCACAATTGCACTGGTCCCTAAAGTGGTACCAAGAAGAACTCAATATACTGTGCTTTCTCCACCAAATCTCAACTCCAAAATCCCATGTGTAACTCAGAGAGGTGTGCCATTTTTCCCATGCCCAGGGCCAGAGCTCACAGATTTTGCCTGGGGGATGGGGGGCCAAGAAGCAGGCTGTGAAATAAAAAGCCCATAATTTCTTCTCCAAAGAATTGATTTCATTTACAACAGAATGGAGAAATTCAACCCTAAGGGTGCTCTCAACATCAGTGGAGTTCATCCAGGTCCTGAGATTTAACTAACCTCAATCCTTCTGGAAGAAGTTAAATAAAAACTTTTAAACATGAGTAAAATCTAATAAAGTTTGCTAGAAACAACTCACTTTAAAAGAAATATAAAACTAAATTCTTCAGGCAGAAAGAAAATAATCTCAGGAGATTCAAGATTCAGGACGGATTGAAGAACAATATCTGTTATTTAAATTCATATATTTAATGACTATTGAATGGATAAAGTAATAATAATATCTGTGGGCTGGGACATCAATAAAGTCTTAAAGTACACCATAAAATATTATATAGCATAAGATGGGTAAATAGATAAGTAGCAGTTTGATATCTTTAAGAATTCCAAAAAATAGATATTGGATTAGGCTTGTAAACGGCTCTGATAATCTCGGCATCATTAAGTTATGATAATGGTGTTGAAAGGGCCGCAGCTGGTATGGCACTGAGTCCTGCCCGTTGGTGGGTGGGGTCTCAAACATAAAAAGAAAAGGCAAAGGACAGAACTGGAGTAGTTTTTGAAGTTGGAGTTCTGATGAGCATGCACAGAAGGCCCAACAGAAAAGAAACAAGCCATTCACCTGACAGTTCACAGCTGGCTTTGCAGAGAGAGGCAAAGCTTAGAGTGCCTCATACTCTACAGCTGACCTTGTGGAGAAAACAGTGGAGCTGAGCCCAGAGAGAAAAGCCACCCTGGGAAGAGAGGAACCCAAGAAGCCTGGACCCTGGCAAATGACGGCAGCTGTCTTGCTCCAAGACAGGGTGACAGACTTTGGTGAAGGAAGAAGCTTATGCTTTATGGCCTGGTAGCTGTAAGCTTCTACCCAAAATAAATACCCTTTATAAAGACCAATAGATTTCTGGTATTTTGGATCAGCACCCCTTTGACTGACTAATACAGGATATATAATGATTTAAAATAACTTATTTGTCCAGTCAGTAAGAAATAATATGTGGTGATTTGGAAAGACAAGCAAGAATGTTATAATTTCCCCGGTAAACTTTAAAGAATATTAAATAGTGCATCTCATCCAAATACATAGAAGAAAAAATATATTGAACAAAAATTGTCAGTCCAGGACAAAGTATTTAGGATTTCCTGGGTTGCCATTTTTGGCCTTTGTTCTGGGGCCACCTTACTCATGCATCTTTGGAAGCTCTACGTTTCTTATCCTTCAGAAGCCTCAGTGTTCACAGGTTGATTTATGGGGTGTTGTTTTGTCCTCATCATAAATCCAGTGCTGTATCACTTCCCCATTTCCTAGTTAAGAAGTCACCAAACTGGATGTGATGCTCATTTGAAGCAAAAGACCAATGAATGATAGAACAAATAAAAAGGAGATATTGTTGTGCTTCCCAAATGTACACTTAGATAATTGATATTGGATCTTTCCTATTTTCTAATGAATGCATTCAATGCTATAATTTCCCTCTATGCACTGCCTTTGCTACACACCACAAACTATGAAGAAGCATAGGACATGAAGAAGCAGAAAGATACACATAACAAAAGGCTTGTGCATGAATCTTTACCCACTTCCACAACAGTACAGACTTAAGATGAAGGCAGAGAACGTAAGAATGTTGGGAAAATATTTTCTCTGACACAAAGCATTGTTACCTCAAAATAACACTTCTTTGAATGTAACTTCTCTTTGAAGGAATTTGCATCAAGCTTACATAAGCATAAGGGAATCTGTGTAAGGAAAAAAGAAGGAAGACAATGAGGTTTGCCAGTCTACACACATGGTAGTCCTCCCCTTGAAGTGTAATGACTGTGAAGTTTTCTTGGAAATTCAACCTCTTTAGATACCTGAGAATTAATCCTTCAGGGCAACCATTTGGGATTTCATCAATTTGGGAAAGCTAGATTCACATCAAAGAAACATGCAGAAGTAAAACTCTGTAAATGTAAGGAATATTGGAAATCCTTTAGTCAGGCATTAAATCTCATTGAGTATGAAATATTCATACATTTGTTAGTATTGTAATGAACATGGGAATGCTTCCATCTGAAAGAAAACCTCATGGAAAATGAGAAAACTCAAACAAGAGAGAAACCATATGAGTGTCCTGAATGTAGTCTGCTCTTTACAGTCATTTTTTAATCCTCATTTTAAAAGCCATACAGAGGAACATGCAAGGAACTGTAATATATGTGGGAAAGTTTTCAACTTGACAGAAAACCTCTTTATTCATCGGAAAATTCTTACTGAGGAGAAATCATATATATATGTGGGAGTGCTTTATTCAAATGTAAAATCGCAGATACAACAGATTTCCTACAGCAAAGGAACCCTATGCATGTAAGGCATATGAAAATGCCTTTAGGTACAAATCATATCTCACAGAACATGAAAAAAAACTTGTAGTGGACAGAAACAAAATGAATGTAAAGAATGCAGAAAAGCCTTCAGCCAAAAGCAAGAGTACCATAAACACCAGAGCATTCATTCTGGAGAAAAACCCTATGTATGCAATGAATGTGGAAAAGCCTTCAACCAGAAGGAAAAACTAGTTAACCATCTGAGAATACATAGTGGAGAGAAACTCTATGAATGGGATGGATGTGGGAAAGCTTTCATTTGGAAATAAGGACACATTACAAATCAGAGAATACAAACTAGGAAAAACCTTATATATGTAAGGAATGTGAGGATGCCTTCAGTAGTAAATCAAAACTCACTGACCATGAGAAAATCCATAGTGGAGAGAAACCCTATATATGTAAGGAATATGGCATAGCCTTCAGCCAGAGGCAGTATCTCTTTTAACATTACATCATTCATATTGGAGAGAATCCCTGAGATGGTAATGCATGTGAAACTCCAAAGAATTTCCACCTCCTGTCTGTGCAACTTGTTGCCAATCTTTTAAGGGAGTGGTTGTGACTGTGCAATTCAGGATGTCTTTCTCCTCTTGGAAAAGGGCACTTGCCATTCCTTCTGAGAGCTGCTCCTCACAACTCTTCTTCCACACTCATCTGTGTTCAATTTGTTACCACTAATTTATGCATCAGAACGCGAGATTTATCTTATTTTATGTAAAGATGGTCTTTCCACTTATTTCAAATTATTATGGTTGTTTTCACTGGTTCTTCAATCCATTACATTCTGGGTAAGCATTTAAAAAATTACCATTTTAAAAATAATGCTCCCCATTATTGTAGCATTTTCTTATAAGGCACCCCAATAAGTTATTTTTTTTTCAGATCCTTCACCTCATTCTGATGTGGTTTCAAGTTTAACAGCCACTGAACTATAGTGACCTGCTTTCTACTTAACTCCAAATTTCCTTATTATTTTAAATCAGAAATGATCTTTTCATAATTAGATGATATTTTTCTAATCTCAAGTATTTTTAGAAGTTAGGAAATTTATTCATATAAGGTGTATTCCAAAATTTTTCTCATATGATATGGTGTGGGTTGGATGAAACTAGAGAATGCATGTATTTACAAACAGAAATGTGTACCCCAAAAAATCTGCCAATGCAGATAATTCTGAGGAAGGAGGAATGAGAGTTGAAGCTAAAGAATGAATTTTGCTGTTTGCCATAACAGATATAAATTACTTTTTGAATTTTTTATTTGAAAAATGATATATAGTTATACATGCATATATGTATATTTGCTTACATAAAGGTTATTTTTTCATATATATTTTAAAAGATGCTTAGATTACATAAATGTTACACAAAAATTATTACAGGGATTCCCATGGTCTGCACGTCCCATACCTCCCATAACATCTCACACAAACCTCTTTCATTAGTGTGGCACATTCATTCAAAGGATATACTCATCCTGGATCTTTCCCACTATGAATTACCACAGTTCACATCATAGGCAACACTCTCTCTCACACAGTTCTGCATGGTATGTGCTGCTGTAAAATGGCCAATATCTGTCACCCCAATGTCACTTAGGAAAACCCCCAAGTCCTGAAAAAGCCCCAGTATTAAAACTGCCCTTTCCTTCTGACCCCAAAAGCCTCTAGTGGCCACTGGCTTCACCTCACTGTTATAATTTCTTCCATTGCTTGAATCCCAATATGACTACAACTGAATACCATTAAGTCCATTCTAGTCCAAAGCTCTTCCCCCAATACTGAGGGGACTGCAATGGTGATGCCCACTCCCTCTCCAAGTGAGAGTGGGCTTATATCCCATGGATATGGTGGGTGGGATTATCCTGCTTTCAGGTTCAGGCTTTCTCCAATCCCTGGGATGGCTGTTGTCCATCATCATTATTTCCTCACCAGGTGACTTGGGTGAGTCCATTGAGCTGTAGATTAGGAGTTCCAGCTCCACCACGATTCCAGGCACAGCTGGCACATAGATGGGCCAGAGGCTCCAGTCTCTGGAAGTACACCTACAAATTCCAGCCTCCCATATAGGTTTGAATAGAAGGAACTGATGGATGATGTGCAGAGAGGACTTAGTTGAGTCCAACTCTGTCACTTTCAGGAGCACAGATTCCAAAGTAGAGCCCAATGATCAGGCATTAATCTCTGGGGCTACCCTCCCTTATATAGGACCTTGGTGTCTCCAGAGCTCTCAGGAGTCCCTCTGTGTGGCATGATATCCAATTTGGTGTTATATGAGATCCTACTGTGGTGTCTGTAAGTGTTAACTCTGGGATGACCTCCCGACTCTCTTTGAAGTCTCTTAGCCACATGAACTCATTTGTCTTTACCTTTTCCCCCTTTTATTCAAGGTTTTTTTTTCCAGTTGTCACTTGGTATTAGTCCCTCGTTGCCAGGAGACTCATCCCTGTGAGTCAGGTCCCATGTTGGAGGGAAGGTAATGCATTCATATGCTGTGTTTGGCTTAGAGAGTGGCCACATTTGAGCAACAAGGAGCTCTCAGGTGGCAACCCTTAAGCATCCCATAACAGTAGGCCATGTTTCAGTTACAAGAGCATAGATTCATAAGGCTAGTCATCCATAACAAGAACCCAACAGTGGGCCATCCCCTTTTGCCAGACAGTGCCCCTTCACTTGGGGGACTGCTGCTGCTCCCTTGGAGAATGTGGCACAGCTTTCCAGACTGGGAATTCAGTATCCCCTCATTTATTGAGTGATTGCACACCATGACCATGCCTCATCCATTGTTCATTTGAACAAATTTATACATCATTCTTGTATATTCAGATGAACTTTCTCCATGAATCCCCCCTTCCAGACACCCCCCATGAATGATCCTCTACAGATCCTATTGTATCCCTTCTGTGAGATAAACAATTTTGAAAATGAAGCCCATATAATAACCAAATACAGTTAATAGGAAAATGAAATAATAGTGATAAGCTTAAATGCAAGATATAAAATCAAGGAAATTCAGAAAAAAGGAACTAAAAATAAAATATAATTAATGGATTGGGACATTCAAAAAAAAGAAAATGGGAAAAAACTAAGGAAAAAAATTTAAATTATTATTATTTTCACCTTTTATCACTGCATTATCGGATATCCAGTGTGTACAATGACACCTTCCTGTTCTCATTTCTCTTTGTCTCCAAATTTTCATTTAATTTTCAAAGAAGTTTTAGGTCACAGTAAAGTCACACATGGAATACTAGAGATTCCCATAAACCCAAACTCCCTCCCCATTCACCACCGCATATTAAAAGCTTTTTGTGTGTGTGTTGATTGTAGCATGGTTATAACAGTTATACAGATAGTGAAACATAGCTACTAAACTTTATCAATGGTTTACAGCATAGTTTACATTTTAGACCGTACAGTTTAATATTTTTTGATGATATTTACCATGTCCTCTGTCCATTACTGTAAGGTAATGAAGAACATTTCCCATGACCACTAAATACCCCATTCAGTCCTTTCTGTTTCTCCCCCCCCATCCTCCTGGGGCATATGACACTCCCCTGTCTTGGCACATGGGATGGCAAGATTCATATTTACATGACCTCGGTATTCTAACTTGCCCATCCTAATCTACCCACCTGTTAACACTGCACCACCAACCCCAGTAATATCACTACCCACTTGTCCTATCCTTCACTATGTATCTATACTCTATCATTTTACAATAGATTATGCCCATATGGGTGATGGCTATAAACCTACCCTTCTCTCTCTCTCCCTTGTTAACCTATCTTTCAGACAGTGGTTCACAGAGACGGTTAACTTTCCTCAATTCAAATCAATGAGGTCATATCCAAATATATTTGGAGATGTAAGAGGCCCCGAATTTCCAAAGACATATTGAAAAAGAAAAACGAAGTTGGAGGTATCACATTACCTGACTTTAGAACATACTACAAAGCTACAGTGATCAAAACTGCATGGTATTGGCACAAGGATAGACCTACTGACCAATGGAACTAAATTGAGAGTTCAGATATAGATCCTCACATATACAGTCACCTGATATTCAACAAGACAACCATGCCCTCTCAGTTGGGAGAGAATGGCCTCTTTAACAAGTGGAGCTTGGAAAACTGGATATCCATATCCAAAGAATAAGTGAAGAATACCACTTCACACCTTATACAAAAATCAACTCAAGATGGATCAAAGATCTAACTATAAGAGCCAAAACCATAAAGAAGTTGGAACATAATGTAGGGAAGCAACTACAGGACCTTGTAATAGGAAATGTTTTCATGAACTTCACAGCCATAGCATGAGCAGCAAGAGAAAAAATAGATAATTGGGATGTCATCAAAATTAAAAACTTCTGCACCAAAAATGATGTTATTAAGAAAATAAAAAGGCAGCCTACCCTCTGTGAGAAAATATTTGGCAACCATATATCTCATAGGAGCCTAATATCCTGCATATACATAGAAATCCTACACCATGAAAATAAAAAGACAATAAACCCATTTCAAAAATGGGCAAGTGACCTGAAAAGACACTTCTCCAAGGAAGAAATACTAATGGTTAAAAAAGACATGAAAAAAAAAATGCTCATAAACTCATAAACTCATGAAACTCATGAAAAAAATGTTTCATAAACTCATGAAAAAAATGCTCGACATTGCTAGCTATTAGGGAAAGGCAAATCAAAACCAAAATGAGATAAAATCTTACACCCATCAGAATGGCTGCCATTAACAAAACAGAAGAATATAAGTGTTGGAGAGGATATGGAGGAATAGGAACCATCATCCAGTGCTGGTGGGATTGTGGGATGGTCCAGCCAATGTGAAGGACAGTTTGGCAATTCCAAAGAAAACTAACAATCGATCTTCCATATGATCCAGCAATTCCATTACTGGGTATATACCCAAAAGAAATGAAAGCAAAGACACGAACAGATATATGGACAACAATGTATATTGCTGCATTGTTCAGAATTGCCAAAATTTTGAATCAGCTCCGGTGCCCATCAACAGATGAATGGATAAGTAAACTGTGGTACATACATACAATGGAATACTACTCAGCTGTTAAAAGGAATAAAGTGGTAACACATGGAATAACATGGATGAATCTTGAAGACCTTATGTTGAGTGAAGCAAGCCAGGCATTGAAGGATGAACATAAATTATTGTTATACTCTTTGCATGGATAATTTGGTTATAATTTAAAAGAAATAATGAAAATAGCACACAATGAAATCATACAAAGTGTTTGATTTGAAGATATTGATTTCCCTCACCCTCACCCTTTTCATATACAGTTGCACATATACATAAACATATACAGTTGCACATAAAGGGAAAATGTTCCCTATCCTTGGACCCCTCCCCAGGTTCCTGGATGGGTGGAGGCCTCCCTCAAGAAGAGTGAGCATGGAGTTTGAGGAGCATGAAGGCAACCATGTGAAGGCCACACTGCTCTCTACATGTGTCCACTTAGAGGGCTGTTAGCACCACGGGAGAAGTTGGACTTCCTCCTGCTTATCCCCAGTGAATACCCGCTTGAGTGACTCACAGCAGTAACTGTGGCTGTGAGTGCTGAGCAGGGCTTTCTCCCTCTCCTTCCTTGCAGATCCAGAAACTATGATGATGGTTTCCATTGGGCCTCTGAGAGATTGGCTCCCAAACAGGACATTCCTTCTCGGGCTTTGGGGAACTGCAGTGAACACGTGTTACATTCAGGCTTCTTCAGTTGTTCATCAGCTTCTTCCCATCCAACACCTCCGTTCTTTTCTGGGAATGAAGTGGCCTGCATCATTTCCAACACTGTTAAAAATGTGTTGAAAATTAAATATTTAATTAGTCTGAGAAATAACTGGCATCTGCATCCTCTGAGGATTTCTGCAAACATTGCACTATCTCACAACCACACTTATATTCTTGTCAGCCCTATGTCAGAGGATGTTCTGGGATTCCTGTTCTATTTTTCAGGGTCCCTGGCCTAAGGTTGCTCATTCCGGTGATGTTATTACTCTAGCCAATGCTGTAAAGTGAATTTTGACATTTCCTTCCTGACACCAACAGGTTTCATATTGGCATTGCTCATTCTTTAGCTGCCCCAAGATTGGAGAAGGTGAATGTAGAACTGGAAGCAGGAGACTTGGGTCTGTGCCTGAGATCTAAGAGGGGTAGAGTAAGAGCAGCCTCCACAGAGGGTCAATGCTGGAGGCCAAGGGAAGGAGGGAAGGGCAAATGGTGCAGGAGCAGGAAGACTCCTGTCTGTTCCCTGACTCCTCTGCAGCACCAGACCACAGGTCCAATGCATTTATCTGCCCCTGGCCACCTGGCCAAGCTCTGCCTGAGGCAGGTACATCATACTGGGGCATCTGTGACTTGATACTAGTTCTCAAACCATGTGACTCTCCTGCCTGACTCCCTTTCTTGAAGGCCTGGCTGGCCAAGAGCACTTCCTACTCTGTCTTATCAGTACTCATTCTTGCCTAGTCTGGAGATACCCACAGTTTACAGGTGAATTCACTGGGCAGCAGCATTACACTGCCATTTCAAAACAGGGCATCTCTCCTACCCTGTGTCCCTAACTGTTTGTGTTTGCCAAGTGCTGCCAATGCAAATTACCAGAAATAGGTTGACTTTAATTGGAATTTATTAGCATTAAAGCTTACAGTTCTGAGGCTGTGAAAATGTCCAAATCAAGTGATCCTCAAAAATGCTGTCTTAAAACGGGTCAGCTGCTGCTGGACTCCTGCCAAGGAAAAATGTTGGGCCTGTCTGTCTCTCTTCTGCCTCCTCCAAACTCACTTTCTCCTTGAACTCACCATTGAGTGATCAAACACAATTGCTCACACCTCTACCTTAACCTCTGGCCTGGATGTCTTCCACTCCAAGCTGTTCCAATACTCCATACTCTTGCCTTTCCCTCAGGCTCTCTGGGTTTCTGGGTCTCTCCACAGTTGTAGGATTTCCTGGAGCTCTGTTGCACTTGGCAGGGTAAATATGGCAGGACTCTTTCTCTGTGTGTCCCTGTATGTAGTACTTCAGCACAATGATTGGGGTCCATCCTGGTCCCTGAAATCTAATCAGAGGCCCTTAACTAAATTAAAGCAATCTAACAAAAAGTGACCTTATCGAAAGGTCACTTACCTGATGGTAACCAAAATGTCCTATCTACAAAAGGTTTACACACACAGCAATTGTTTAGTAAGAGCATAATTTTCCAGTGTCCACACAAGACTCAAACAAGGGCATTAATCCAGGGCACAGGGATCAAGTGGGTTGTCCTAAGAAAAGGAGAAATGGGAACTCATGAAGCAGTGGCTGTAGTTTGGGTGTGGCCATCATTGGGCAAAATGGGGTGCTGACTACCATTGTACTTGTTCCCAGAATGGTCCCAAGAAGAGGTCAATATACTGTGATTTCTCCACCAAATCTTTGATCCAAAATAAGGTGTGTAACTCAGACAGGTGTGCCATTATTCCCATCCCCAGAGCCAGTGCTCACAGATTTTGCCTGGGGGTAGGGGCAGAAGGATGCAGGCAGTAAAACTGAAAGCCCTTAATTTCTACTCCAAAGAACTGATTACATTTACAAAAGACAAGATAAAGTCAACCCTCAGGGTGCTCTAAAGATCAATGGAGATACTAGAGGGCCTGAGATTTAATTCATATCAATCCTTCAAGAAGAAGTGAAAGAAATACTTTTACAGTCAAGTAAAAACTAATAAAGTTTGCTAGCAGCAACTCACTTTAAAACAAATGCAAAAATATTCTTCAGGCAGAAAGAAAATAATATCAGAAGTTTCAAGATTCAGGATGGATTGAAGAACAATAGCTGTTAATTAAATTCGCATATCTAAATGACTATTGAAAAGGTAAAATAATAATGATATCCATGGCCTAGGACATCAATAATGTGTTAAAACACACCGTAAAACAATATATAGCATAAGATGGGTAAATGGATATGTAGCAGTTTATATCATTAAGAATTCCAAAATGAGATATGGGATTATGCTTCTAAACAGGTCTGGTAATCTGGGCATGATTAAGTAAAGATAAGCACGTTGACTGGGCCACAGTTGGTAGGGCATTGAGCGCTGCCCATTGGTCAGTGGGGTCTCAAACATAAAGAGACATGACAAAGGACAGAGTTGGAGTAGTTTTCAATGTTGGAGTTCTGATGAGGAAGGACAGAGGGCCCCAGTGAAAAGAGACAAGCCATCCACCTGACAGTTCACAGCTGGCCTTGTGGAGAGAGGCAAAGCTTAGAAATCCTCATAGTCTACAGCTGACCTTGTGGAGGAACCAGAGGAGCTGAACCCAGAGAGAAATGCAGCCCTGGGAAGGGAGGAACCAAAGAAGTCTGAATACTGGCAAATGTCGGCAGCTGTCTTGCTCCAAGTTGGGGTAACAGACTTTGGTGAAGGAAGAAACTTGTGCTTTATGGCCTGGTAATTGTAAGCATCTACCTCAAATAAATACACTTTATAAAGACCAACAGATTTCTGGTATTCTTCATCAGCACCCCTTTGGTTGATGAATACAGTATATAAAATGTTTTAAAATACATTATTTGGACAGCCAACAACAAATAATAAGTGCAGATTTGGAAAGGCAAGCAAAATGTTATAATTTCCTCAGGAAAATTTAAAGAATATTAAATAGTGCATGTCATCCAAATACTTAGAAGGAAAAAAATTGAACAAAATAGTCCAAGACAAAGTATTTACGATTTCCTGGGTTACCATTTTGGCTCTTGTTCTGGGGCCACCTTACTCATGGATCTTTGGAAGCTTCACCTTTCTTATCCTAGAAAAGCCTGAGGGTTCCTGGGTTGATTTATGGGGTGTTGTTTTGTTCCCATCATATTTCAAGTGCTGTATCACTTCCCCATTTCCTAGTTATAAAGTCACCAAAATGGATGTGATGCTCATTTGAAGCAAGATGAGCCATGAATGATAGAACAAATAAAAAGGAGATATTGTTGTGCTTCCCAAATTGGACACTTAGGTGATTGATATTGGATCTTTCCACTTTTCTAATGAATGAATTCAAAGTTTTAAATTTACCACTAAGCAGATCATTTGCTGCGCCCCACAAACTATGAAGAAGCCTAGGATATTAAGAAGCAGAAAGAACAACGTAACAAAAGGCTTGTGAGTGAAGCTATATCCACACCGGCAACTGTACAGATGGAAGATGAAGGCAGAGAATGTAAGAAAGTTGGGAAATTATTTTCTCTGAACACAAGCATTGTTTTCTCAAAATAACACTTTTATGAATGTAACTTCACTTGGAAGGAATTTGCATCATGCTTATAAGAGCATGACTGAATCTATGTAAGGAAAAAGAATGAAGATGATGAGTTATGCCAGTTTGCCTCACATGGTACTCCTCCGCATTAAGTGTAATGATTGTGAATGTTTCCTGGAAATTCAAACCCATGACATACTTGAGAATTAATCCTTCAGAGAAACA
>JAQZBX010015492.1:0-37483 GCA_029593785.1 Cabassous unicinctus | reverse complement strand
AAAAGAAAAAAAAAAAAAAGAGTATCCCAATTAGAAATCTGCCCTTCAAGAAATGCTGAAGGAAGTTCTACAAGTTGAAAGGAAAAAATCAGGAGACAGAGAGTTGGAGGAGAGTGTAAGAACAACTAAAAAGACAAAAAGAGAACTAAAAAGAATATATGACATACACAAATCCAAAGAAAATATGGCTGAAGTAAGAAATTCATTGAGAGTAATAACACTGAATGTTAATGGATTAAACTCACCAATTATGAGACACAGATTGGCAGAATGAATAAGGAAATATGACGCATCTATATGTTGTCTACAAGAAACCCACCTTAGACCCAGGGATTCAAGGTGGCAGAAAGTGAATGGCTGGAAAACAATTTTACACGTAAACAACAACCAAGAAATGGTAGGAGTAGCTATACTAATATCAGACAAAATAGATTTTAAATGCAAAAAAATTGTAAGAGACAAAGATGGACACTATATATAAGTAAAAGGGTTAATATTTCAAGAAGAAAGAAAAATCATAAACATTTATGCAGCTAATCAGGGTAACTCAAAATACATGAGGCAAAAATTAGAAAGACTAATTGGAGTCATAAATACCTCTACAATTATAGTGGGAACTTTAATACACCATTATCATGATTAGACAGGATATCTAGGCAGAGAATCAATAAAGAAACAAAGAGTCTGAACAATACATTAGAGGAGTGGACCTAATAGACTTATACAGAATGTTGCACCCAAATACAGTGGGGTATACATTCTTCTCGAGGGCACATGGATCAAACTCCAAGATAGACCACATGCTAGGCCACAGAACAACTCTCAATGAAATCAGAAAAATTGAGTTGTATTATACAAAGTAATTTATCTGACTACAATGGAATGAAATTGGAAATCACTAAGGGCCAGAGAACTGGATTAGGCACAAAGATATGGAAATTAAACAACATACTCCTAGATAAACAGTGGGTCAAGGAGGAGAAATCTCAAAAGAAATCAGTAACTACCTTGAAATGAATGAAAATGACAACACAATATATCAAAACCTATGGGATGCAGCCAAAGCTGTACTGAGAGGGAAATTCATAGCCATAAATGCATATATCAAAAAAGAACAAAGAGCTAAAATTGGACACCTAACTGCACACCTGGAGGAATTGGAAAAGCAAAAACAAACTAACCCCAAAGGAAGTAGAAAGAAGGCAATATGAAAGATTAGAGAAGAACTAAATGAAATAGAAAATAAGAAAGCACTAGAAAAAATAGACAAAACCAAAAGTTGGTTCTTCAAGAAGGTCAATAAAATTGACAAACCCTTAGCTAGACTAACAACGAAAAACAAAGAGCAGACGTAAATACACAAAACACGGAATGGGAAGCGGATGTCACTACTGACCCCACAGAAATAAAGAATATCATAAAAGGATACTTTGAAAAATTATATGCCAACAAGACTGATAATTTAGAAGAAATGGACAAATTCCTAAAAACACACAAGCAGCCTACACTGACGAAAGAAGAAATTGATGAACTCCAGTCCAATTACAAAAACATCCCAAATAAGAAGACCCCAGGATCAGATGGCTTCATAGCTGAATTCTACCAAACATTCTGGAAAGAGCTGACAGCAATCCTGCTTAAGCAGTTCAAAACAAAAAAAGTGGAAGGAACATTGCCTAACTCATTTATGATGCCAATGTTACCGTAATATCAAAGCCAAACAAAGATACCACAAGAAAGGAAAATGACAGATCAATCTCTCTAATTAACCTAGATGCTAAAATCCTCAACAAAATACTTGCTAATCGCATTCAACAACATATCAAAAGAATTATACACCATGACAAAGTGGGTTTCATCCTGGGTATGCAAAGATGGTTCAACATAAGAAAATCAAACAATGTAATACACCACATAAACAGATTGAAAGATAAAAATCACATGATCATCTCTATACATGCAGAAAAAGCATTCAACAAAATACAGCACACTTTCCTGATAAAAACACTGCAAAAGAAAGGAATAGAAGGAAACTTTCTGAACATGATAAAGGGTATATATGAAAAACCCAAAGCTAACATCATCTTCAATAGTGAAATCCTAAAAGCCTTCCCTGTGAGATCAGGAACAAGACAAGGATGCCTAGTATCACTGCTCTTATTTAACATTGTCTTAGTAGTACTTGCTCGAGCACTGAGGCAAGAAAAAGATAAAAAGTCATCTAAATTGGAAAAAAGTAGTAAAATTTTCATTATTTGCAGATGACATGATCCTATACATAGAAAGCCCTGAGAAATCTACAACAAAACTTCCAGGACTTATACAAGAGTTCAGTAAAGTCTCAGGTATAAGATCAATGCTAAAAAATCAGTAGCACTTCTGTACATCAATAATGAGCAATTTAAGGAGTAAATCAAAAAAAAAAATACCTTTTACAGTAGTAACTAAAAGAATCAAATACCTAGGAAAAATTTTAATTAAAGATGTAAAGGACTTATATACAGAAAACTACACAACACTGTTAAAGGAAATCAAAGAAGACTTAAATAAGTGGAAGAATATTCCCTGTTCATGGATAGGAATACTAAACATCATCAAGATGTCTATCCCACTCAAATTAATCTACAGTTTTAATGCAATCCCAATAAAAATCAACACTGTATATTTTAATGAATTGGAAAAATTAACTGCAAAATTTATTTGGAAGAGTAAGAGGCCCTGAATCACCAAAGTCATATTGAAAAAGAAAAATGAAGTTGGATGTGTCACACTACCTGCCTTTAAAACACAGTACAAACCTACAGTGACAAAACTGCATGGTATTGGCAAAAGGATAGACAAACTGACCATTGGAACTGAATTGAGTGTTCTGATATAGATCCTTGCATTTTCAGTCATCTGATATTTGACAAGGCTAACAGGCCCACTCTTCTGGGAGAGAATGGCCTCTTCAACAAGTGGTGCTTGGAGAACAGGATATCCATATCCAAAAGAATGAGAGAGAAACACCACCTCACACCTTATACAAAAATCAACTCAAGATGGATCAAAAATCTAAATATAAGAGCCAAGACCATAAAGACCTTGGAATATAATGTAGGGAAGCATCTACAGGATCTTGTAATAGGAAATGGTTTCATGAACTTCACACCCAAAGCATGAGCAGCAAGTGAAAAAATAGATAAATCAGATCTCCTCAAAATTAAAAACTTTTGTACCTCAAAGGACGTTATCAAGAAAATAAAAAGGCAGCCTACCCAATGGGAGAAAATATTTGGCAACCATATATCTGATAGGAGCCTAATCTCTGGCATATATAAAGAAATGCTGCACCTCAAAAATAAACAGACAAACAACCCATTTACAAAATGGGCAAGTGACCTGAAAAGACACTTCTCCAAGGAATAAACACAAATGACTAAAAAGCATATGAAAAGATGCTCAACATCGCTAGCTATTAGGGAAATGCAAATCAAAACTACAATGTGATACCATCTTACACCCATTAGAAAGGCGGCAATTAAAAAACAGCAGACTAAAATTGTTGGAGTGGGTGTGGAGGAATGGGAACCCTCATCTACTTTTGGTGGGATTGTGGAATGGTCCAGCCACTGTGCAGTACAATATGGCAGTTCCTCAAAAAACTAACTATAGATCTCCCATATGATCCAGTGATTCCACTGCTGGGTATATACCCAGAAGAATTGAAACCAAAGTCATGAACAGATATATGCACACCAATGTTCATAGCAGCATTGTTCACCATTGCCAAAAGTTGGAATCAACCCAGGTCCCGATCAACAGAGGAATGGATAAACAAAATGTGGTACATACAAACAATGGAATGTTACTCTGCTGTAAGAAGGAATAAAGTGCTAACACATGGGATAACATTTATGAATCTTGAAGAACTTATGTTCAGTGAAGCAAGCCAGGCATTGAAGGATGAACAGTACATGACCTCACTAGTATGGGTTAAGTAAATTGAGCAGTCTCAGAGAGCTATTGTCTGAAAGATAGGTTTACAAGAAAGAAAGAGAAGATTATGAGCCATCACCCATATGGATGTAATCTATGATTAAGTGATAGAGTGTTGTTGTGTATTGAAGGATAGGACAGGAGGGTATTGATATTATTGGGTTGGGTGGTGCAGGGTAGACAGGTAGGTAGATTGGGAAGGGTGGGTTAGAATACTCAGCATACTTGGGGGAGAGTTTGGAGAGGGACCCCCAGGTGGGTATGAGGTTGAAAGTCCATGGAATTTTGCCGTGTGATTCCAGTGTGTCTGGGCATGGGTTTCTATGATTTTATCCTCTATCGGGTTGTCTGGGTTCCTTGATTGTGCATATGTATGCCTTTCATTATATCTGAGAGGTTTCCCACCTATATATCTTTGAATATTCCTTCTGCCAATTTCTATTTATTTTCTTTCTGTGTTTCCCACAAAGCATGTCTGGTATTCTTGATTTATACCATATGCCCATTCTCCCAGGTGTAGAAGGACATTCAGATTCCCGAGGTTCCACTTTCCATTCCTCCGAGGAATGTTTTAACAACTAGTCAAGACTGGCAGGACCATTTTCCTGAAAATTCTGGCACATTGAGGAGAGGTCTGTGCTGCTGCAAGTCTGTGACCCAGTTCCATAAGGAGCATAGTAAGCCAAGAGCTGCCACCTAGAAGCTGCAGCACTGCATGTGAAATGCCACTGGCTTGGTTCCATGAGAGGAGCAGAGTTTGGGTGAAGGCCCCGTGATGTTCCTGCAGGAAGGTTTTCTGATCTGAGGTACATATCAGGTCCCCATGGACGTACTGCACACAGGCTCCTGTCACAGCTCTAAAGCTGGTTTCTCGGGTGACTTTAGGGAAGGGGAAGGACTGGGTGCTATCAAGAGTGTTAACCATGGTTCTGCCAGCAACTCTGCAGGAACCCAGGGTGCTAAAGGGATGCCTCCCCACCACACACTCACCAGGAGCCTGGGAGCGCAGTGGTGTATTCGTGTCTAGTCCACCCCCACGGATATCCTTTAGAAGTTGCACCATCTGAGCCAGGCCTCGCTGGCATCTGCCTTGATCCTGCCCGACCCCGGTGTGGTCCATCTCATCAGCAGCCTCCCGCACCGCCATTGCCTTACAGTGAGGCCGGCTGCCCAGCCACTGGTCAAGGAGAGCTGCTCACCTCCAAGGTTCCCGTGCCCTGGGAGGACGGTGCCATGGAACTCCAGGCTTCCCGGAAGGTCTCTTACATTTTCTTTTAAAATTTATAATATCTTTCAAACTCTTTTCTCTTTTGTTTTTCAATTTTACATTAAAGGACTTATGAACTGCTTTGAAAAAAAAAAACATTCTTTTAGGTTTTGGCTAGATGACATGGTAAGGGAATACATCTCAATAAAACCGCTTAAAGACCCATTACTATTATTGCAAGAATAGCCAGAAATAGCACCTATGTAGAGCAGGGGAAAAGGAGAGATTGAGAAGGGTGGTGATTCTGTGTGTGTTTGTGTGTCTGGTTTTTCTGGTTATTATTACTGAAATAGTGAAAATACTTTAGTAATGATGAAGTGATGAACACAGAGCACTGTGATTATGGCAAATCCCAAGGATTGTACACTTTTCCTCAGGTGAATTCTTTATTATTAAGTCTCTATCAAATTGATGTGTAGAAATAAATAGGGTTGATTGGGGGAAATACATCCAATGTGAGATAGGTGTTACAATTAGTAGTCATATTTTCAAGATGCTCTTGCCTAGATTGTAACCACTGTATCACCACAGAGCCAGGAGTTGTTGGAGGCTGATGTACGGGATACCTGTAGGATGTTACACATGCTTATTTCAAAAGGTCTCAACATCGACTAGGCACATAATGTTGCTGTAAGCTCAGGTAGGAATTGTAAACTTCTATAAAAAATATTTTTACAAGCAGAGGGTGTTGATAGTCACACATGAAGCTTTTGGATTTGCCTATTCATTTATTCCATTTGTTGTTCTTCAAATTTAGATGCAGTGTACATGGGTGCATTGAGATGGATGGCTGGATCATGCATCTCATGACCCTTATGAGCCACTCTGCCTGACATCTGGGGAATGGTTGAATTGGGGTTTGTGTCCTTGTCCAGCCTATAGATGTTTTTTTCCCTCTTGGTGGTGGACATGGGCATCTGGATGCCATTGGGACAGAGTTGGATGTTGTGGACTGTGCATCATTTTGTTGTGAGGGAGTTTTTCTGTGAGCTGTCAGCCTTGATTTTTACCCTAAGAATTACTTTCATTTTATTGCAGATGCTTTCATAGAAGTAGAATGTCATAACAGCAATTATTTACATATGGTTAACCAGGTCACAATCCCTCTCTACATGAGTAAATCTCAAAGAATTATGAAACTAATCAGAAGTGCTTTCTGTGAAAGAAGAACTAGAGCTGGATAACATTAGAGGGCAGATTCATAAAATAATTCACAAAGATCTCCTCAAAATTACTGGTTTAAAAGTGGGTTTATCCAAAGATTAAAAATCAGAGAAAAACTTTTGGATCTAGCTTGTCATTATGCTCCAGGTACATGTAGTTACCATTATTTAATAAATTTTAAAAAGTTGTACAGCACTTTCTGTACCAATTGCATTTACCAGTAAATGATATCATTGAGGCCTCTCATGTTTTAAGACTGAACTTTTCAAAGAAGCTGACGTAGTGTGTATTTATCTTTTGAGAAATGCACTCATTCTTTGGAAAGAATTTATATTCAAAGGATATTAGAGTTAAGGGTTATTTAAAAAGTGTGTATTTTGCCATGTTTTTCTTTTTTTTTAGTTTTCATATCTAATTATCAATTCAATGGCAGGATAATACATATTTTTATAAATCAATATTTTTACAGTGTCCATTAAGACGTTTATGTTCTTTCCAATTTTCATACTTATGAGTAACAATTCTACAAACACTCTGGTATAATTTTCCAAGGGCAATATTGTCCCAATTTCCTATATTTGTTGTTATTGATATAGTTTAAAAACTGTGTTACATATTATCATATCCTTTTATGAACTATATTTTACTATAAAATATTATTTGATTATGATAAAATATTTAAATAATAAGGGTGAGAAGAAAAATCAAAATGTCTCAATCTTTTGAATTGATAATCCTATGTTCTAGATATAAGTACTTTGTTTATTATATATCCTTGCCAGGTATTTTAAAAATGGTTTTTCTATTATAAAGGCACCAAATATGTGCACAACAAAATAGTGTGAACATCTTACTACTGAGTAGAGTGCATATCATACATTTAATGTGATTTCCTCCAACCCACATGATTTTTATTTTTAAAACTATGTTTTTATTACAGAATGTGCACTTTAAAAAAATCATGCACATTGGAAGACTCCATGTACAACAGCATCCCATCAGCACAGCATACCATGATGGAAACTTTGTAACAGATTCTGAGATAATATCATCAGACTATGACCACAAAGCATGGTCCATAGTGTATATTTGGCACACAGTTTCCATCATCTCCCATTATCAACATGTTACGCTCAGTGTGGATGTTGTCTGTTTTTCATGGCTTCTCATGTCTTTACTACTTTCCCCCCATAATCATCAGTTTGACTCCTGGTTTATACATAATACATCTATATTTGAACCAGGAACTCTAAACAGAATTAGAGCTTTGTGACCCTATTGCTAGGAAGACATTCTTTTTTATTTCATCTCTGTGTGTTCTATTCAGCCTGGTCATCAAATTAGGGAATTCTATTCAAAAGATTCCCTCCCATCTGCCTCCTTGACCCCTGGCCCCTAAACAATAGGCAGTGGATATGCTCAAGCCACACCCTCTGGGGATACCCATGGTGGATGAGGGGTAAGCTGAATCACCATGCCAGACACCTGGCACCAACAGGCAGTTGTATTTCCCTCAATCCACATAGAGAAAGTTGTGCCTGCTCCTATGGGCATTAAAGTCCTCTGCTAGGATCCATTTTGGACCCAGGGGCCTGCAGGCAAAATTAGCATTCCTAGAACAGGATTTCCATCCCTGATTGAGCATGGATAAATATGGTGTCACATGGGATTAGATAGAGTGTCTCATCCCTAAGGTGTAAATAGTTTCTCATTTTTGTGGTCATTTCTTCTTCAACCCTTGGCTGATTGAGACCTGAGCAGCATGCTTTGCAAACATGAGGGTTTTTCTAGTAATCTCATTAGGATTGAATCCTAGTTTAATCTACCTCTCTTCTGAATCTGCCTCTGACTGGTTGTAGTTACTTGAAATTCCTTGACAGTGGTTTTGACTTGGCATAAGGGCAGTGTGAGCCATGTTCCTGGTAGTCTTAAAAACAGCAAGAATCCATTCTTCTGATTGAGCAGTGAAGGCTCTAATGCCTTAGCACATGATCTGTGATGTCCTTCTGGACATTTTTCTCCTTTTCCTTCTCTGTCACTCCCTCCACTCCCACCCCCACCCTATCGTTGCCTGCTCTGATGCCTATTGAAGGAGTGGTGTGATGATAAGGATTCTACACGTTTCTTTATAGAAATAAACACCTGTTTTGTATTGACCCAGGACTGCAGAAGAGATATATTTTTGGTACATCATTTTTCTTTTGCGCTTCCTAATGTATATTCATTAATTGGAATAATCCATCTGGGTCCATAATATTATCTCAGGAGGACTGTTGAAAAAAATTTTGAATTTTCTCACCCTCTAAAATTTGGAGTAGGCCTATTGTTATCTGTGGTAATTCATTCCTATAAGATGTGAAGGATTCCCAAATAGGATCTTGAGAATACCCAACTAAACTTGGTGTAAATGAAAATAACATCACCAAACCATTAATTTATGTCAGTGTTATAGATTATTGGGTCCAATAGTTAGGGCTGTAATATATAAATAAGAATTATGCCATCACTGATTTCAGTTTTGTCTGATTTATTATTAACATTTTAATGTTCTGCCTCTACAGTGTATTTCTTATGATAGATTATATTAAAACTAACCTTCCCTACACTCTCTTTTTTTCAGGTGTGTGTGGAACACATTTTCATTTTTTCAGATATGTAACATCTAGTAGTCTTCACCTGGAAAATACTTGTTCAAAGAATGATTTACAATTCCAAAATAAATCACATTTTTAAATATCTCCCATCCACTCAGAGATTAAGTTTTCAGAAGTCAAGCTCATGCGTAGGGGATAATTCTTCTAAAGTTTATTTTTCTCTTGAAACAAATTTTGTCATGATTTTAGTAGTTGTTTTCATTATATTCATGTTATTATTAGAGCAATTGTGATTTGCTTTATATAATGGTAAAGGGGTCAATTAAAGATGAAAACAACAATTAAATATATATATATGAACATTATATATAGAGAAGATCAAAGCAAGAAAATATATGAAGCAAATATTGACAAATTTGAAGGGAGAAATAGATAGTGGTACATTACTAATAGGAGAATTCAATACACCACCATCAATAAAGGATTGATCCTTTAGACAGGCAATCAGTAAGGAAACAGAGGAATATAAAATATTAATGATAAGGAAAACAACTGGGGGATATATGGAAATTCTCTTTCCTGCAAGAATTTTTCAGTAACACAACTGATGCCAATAGTTTTATTTGTAATTATGTGTGATGATTTACAGAAAATTAATTCAGAATGAACAGAATTCCCGTAGAAGCCTCAAAACATAGTTTTCATTATAATTCATATTTTACATTAGTGTGGTACATTTTTTACATTTGATAAGCCCCTACTATTATGATTATAGGGTTACCTATACTCCATATACCTGTATACTGTTCCTATTCCCTTCTGTAACCCCTCTTTTTGTTGCAATTGTTATATATTTTATCTTTATATGCTGTATGTCACAAAACATTACCTTTATCTTTTATGCACTTGAAATTTAGAAATTTTAAAAAATGGAGTTACATACCAAAAACCCTATACATTAGCAACAGTATTTATAATTATAAAAAAGGTAGACATTACCAGTGACCTTAAATTTTTATGTAATTTGACCTATTGTTGAATGTCCTATCATTTCTGTCTGAAGAACTTGCTTAAGATTGTTTGTAGGGCAGCACAAGTGGTGGGAAATTCCCACAGGGTTTTTAAATTGTTTGTTTTAAAATGGGGATGCCATATTAAACTTCCACTCATTTTCAAAAGCCTGTCTCACTAGATATAATATTATTAGAAGTGACTCATTTTCTTTCAACACTTGAAATATTTCATTTGAATTTGCCTTTTTGCCTTCTTGATTTTTGTCTTCACAATTTCTATTGAGAAGTTCTGGCTTGATCTTATTGTGACTCATTTGAACAAAACAAGTTGCGTTACTCTTGCAGGTGTCAGAACTCTCTCCCTGCCCATAGCATTTTACTGTGTTATTCCAATGTGTCCAGGCATGGTTTTCTATGATTTTATCCTGTATGGGTTTCTTTGTGTTCCTTGGTTGTGTATATACATGCCTTTCATTACATCTGAGAGTTTTCCTGCCACTATGTCTTTGCATATTCCTTCTGCCACTTTCTCCTTATTTTCTTTCTGTCTCTCCAACAAAGCATGTGTGTTATTCTTGATTTTATATCATATGTCCATTCCCCCGGTGTAGAAGGGCATTCAGATTCCTGAGGTTCCATTTTCCATTTTCCCATGGAATGTTTTACCAGCTAGCCAAGACTGGCAGATCCATTTTCCTAAACACTCTGACACATTGTGGAGTGGTCTGTGCTCCTGCAAGTGTAGGACTTAGTTCCATAGGGAGCATAGTAAGCCAACAGCCACCATCAAGAAGCCACAGCACTGCCTGGGAAATGCTACCCACTTGGTTTCATGAAAGGAGTGGGGCCTGGGTGGAGACCCTAGCGAAGTTCCTGCTGGAGGGTTTTGTTGTCTGATGTTCATGCCAGGTACCCATGGCCCTATTGCATGCAGGGCACTGTGGCACAGTCACAAAGTTGGTTTCTTCAGTGATTTTAGGGAAGGGGAGGTGTGGGTGTTGTCAAAAGTGTTGACCATGGTTCTGCCAGGAACTTCACAGGAAACCAAGGGGCTAAAGCAACCCCACACTCCAACATACACACCAGGAGTATGGGCACCCAGTGGTGTGTTTGTGTCTGGTCCACACCCACGGATGTCCTTTAGAATTCACACCTTCTGAGCAGGTCTCATCGATGTCCACCCTGATCCTCACCCCACTCCAGCTCTGGCCATCCCATCAGCAGCCTCCACCTCTGCTGTTGACAGACAGACCCACTGGCTACCTAGCCCCAGGTCAGGAAGATCCACTTGCAGGCCAAGGGACCCAGCAGGAAGTGGTGGCCCTTTTAGGGCAGTCCCATGCCACTCCAAGGTTACTGCCTGATCCCTTACACTATCTTTTAAAATTTGTAATTTTTTTCAAACTCGTTTCTGTTTTGTATTGCAATTTTATATTAAAGGTCTTATTAACTGATTAAAAAAAAGTCCTTTCAAGTTTTGGTTAGACATCATTTTATGGGAATATATCTCAATATGTTGGCTTAAAAAGCTCATAAATATTACTGATATTTATTAACACAAGGAAAAAGTCATAAGTACAAAGGAGTAAGAATAAAAAAGTGGTTTTGAAAAAATGAAACATGAAACAAAATAGAGAAAAATATATGGGATTAATTAAAAGGCTTGAATGATGAGGAGAGGAAAAGAAAAAAAGATAGAAAAAAAGAGAGAGAAAAAAATTGAAGGCCAAACAAAAAGAGGTGAAATGAAGGAACAATAAAAAACAAAAGATAGAAAAATGGAGGATAGAGAAGAAATAAAGTAGATAGAAAAAATAGATAAAAGAAGAGAAAGGAAAGAAAGTAGAAACACAACAAACAGGACACACACACAAACAACAACAACTCAGGAAAACCAGCCTTCCTCTTAGGCCCCTGTAGTCAGGGTTCTCTAGGGAAGAAGAACTAACAGGAGATATCTGTCAATAATGGGAGATTTTATAAGAGTCAAGTGACCGTGGTGATGCACAAGTCCAGGTTCTGCAGGCAGGCTGCAAACCAGGGCCTTCAATGAAATCCAGTGGAGGTCCTTGATGAGTTTCCAGGAGAAGTTGGCTGTCCAAAGATGAGCTGGGGAATTTTCTTTGAATGTTGAAATCACCTTTCCTTTTAAGGCATTCAACTGATTGGATAAAGCATCACTCATTGCTGATGGAAATCTCCCTGACTGATGTAGATGTAATCAGCTATCTATGCAGTAAACTCAGTGGTGACTAAAGTCCATAAATGTCCTTGTATTACAATTACCTGGACACAATTACCTGGCCAAGTTGGCACATTAGCCTAAGCGTCACAGTCCCTAAGGATCTTCTCAGGCTGCCAGTGTTCACCAATCACCCTACAGCTTGCTCTCTGCAGGTGATGTATTAGGTTTTAGCAAGTAAAATAAAGGGAAGAAAAAAAAAGAAACCTTTAAAAAAAAAACAGAAAATAAGAGATACAAAACAAAAAAAAAGCATTTTTGTAATCCCAGGTAATGCTCCCCACCCCACCACCACCACCACTGTGATGGCTGCAGTGAGCAAAGTTCTCCACCAAGGCCACTTGTCCTAAGGAAGAGGCACAGGTGCTGTTTCCAGCCACAGGAGTGAGCAACTTATGGTTTTCCTTGGGCTTCTTTATCTGTCCTGTTCCCTCCTGGATGACACAGAGCACTTTCCAGTTCTATATACATCGAAAGCAACTCCCTTGGACAGGTCTCTACCCTTTTCTGCTCCTTTCTGTGAGAAAGTCAAGCCTTTCCTACCTACATTGATGCCATTTTCCCAGATGTCTGAGACTCACTTTATTTTTTTTCCTAGCCTTTTAAAAATTAAAAAAAAATAAAAGATACTTAGATTACATAAATATTACACAAAAAATATAGGGATTCTCATATGCCCCACCCCCCACACCTCCCACAACCTCCCATATAAACATCCTTCATTAGTGTGGCAATTTAATTGCAATTGATAAACACATCCTGGGGCTTTGCCATTAAGCATGGACTATAGTTCACATTGCAGACCACACTCTCTACCACACAGTTCTGCATGTTATATGATGATATAAAATGGCCTATATCTGTCATTGCAATGTCACTCAGGACAATTCCAAAGTCCTGAAAAAGCCCCTGAATTACAACTGCTTTTCCCTCTCTCTGCCCCCAGAGCCTCCAGTGGCCACTGGCTCTACATCAATGTTGTAATTTCTTCCATTGCTTGAATCACAATATGTCTATAGTAGAATATCAGTAAGTCCACTCTAGTCCACAGCTCTTCCGCCCATCGTGAGGAGTCTGGAATGGAGATGTCCACTCCACCTTCAATTGAGCGGGGGCTTATATCCCATGGGGAAGATGGATAGGATTATCCTGCCTGCAGCTGCAGACTCTCTCCATTCCCTGGAATGGCCGTTGTCCATCACTATCTCCCTGCCAGTTGTCCTGGGTGACTCCAATGAGCTGTAGAGTAGGAGTTGCTGCTCTCGCAAAGTTTTGGGCCCAGCTGGCATATGGACAGCTCAAAGACTCAGGAGACTCACTTTAGATGCAAGGACACAATCAGGCTGGAAGCAAAGGCTGTAAAAAGGTATTCCATGCAAACAGTAATCAAAAAAATCGGAAGTAGTGATACTAATATCAGACAAAATAGAATAGATTTTAAATGCAAAACTGTTATAATGGATGAAGAAGGTCACTATATATTAATAAATGGGACAATTCACCAAGATGAAATAAAAACAATAAATATTTATGTGCCTAACTTAGGTGCCTCAAAATATAAGAGGCAAACACTGGTAAAACTGAAGGGAGAAATTGATGTCTTTACAAAAAAAGTTGGAAACTTCAACACACTACTCACAGCATTGGACAGAACATCTGGTAAGAGGATAAATAAGGAAAGAGAGTTTGAATAATATGAAAAATGAAGTTGATTGAACATACATTTATAGAACATTGTTCCCAAAACACCATGATATACATTCTTCTCAAGTTCTCATTGAACTTTCTTCAGGGTAGAAATTTTGTAGAGACATAAGTGAGATCTCAATAAATTTAAAAAGATTGAAATTAAAGAAAGCACTCTATCATAATGGTATTAAGTTGTAAATTAATAACAGGTAGGAAAAGGGAAAATTCATGAATATATGTAGATTAAACAATACACTCTTAAATAATCAGTGATTCAAAGAAGAAATTGCAAGCAAAATCAGTAAATATCTCAAGATGAATGAAAACAACGACACAACATATAAAAACTTATGGCCATAGAGCAGACGTAGCTCAAGTGGTTGAGCATCTGCTTCCAATGTATGAGGTCCTTGGTTCAATCCCCTGTACCTACTAAAAAATTCATGGCAGTGCTGAGAATGATATTTATAGCCTTCAGTGCTTACTTTAAAAAAGAAGAGCTAAAACAAAATACCTAACTGCACATCTGGAGTAACTAGAAAAAGAGCTGCAAGCCATCCCAAAAGCAAACAGAAGAAAAGAAATAAAGATTAAAGCAGGAATAAATAAAATAGATAATAAAAATAGACAAAAGAGAAAAATCAAGAGAACCAAAGGTTTATTCTTTGAGATTAACAAAATTGAAAAATCCTTAGCTCGTTTAAACAACAAAAAAAGAGAGAGAAGATGCAAATAAAATTAGAAATGAGATGGGGGAGAGTAACACTGACCCAGCAGAAATTAAAATGTCAAAAGAGGATGCTATTAAAAACTGTATGCCAACAAACTTGACAATATTCATGAAATGGATGTATTGCAGAAACCCATGAACAAACCACATTGACCCTAGAAGAAATCAAAGACCTCAACAAGCCAACCACAATTTAAAAAAATGAAACAGTCATCAGAAACCTTCCTAAAATGAAAGGCCCAAGACCCGATGGCTTCATAGTGAATTCCAGCAATCATTCAAAGATAACCTAATACCGATTTTTGTTCAACCTCTTCAAAAAAATTGTAAAGGAATGAATGCTAGGAAATTCAGTCTCTGAAGCCAACATCATCTTAATACTAAGGCCAAATAGAAATATTATGAAAAAAGATAATTATAGACCGATATCTCTACTGAATATAGATACAAAAATCTTCAACAAAATAATTCCTAACCAAATTCAAAAGCACATTAAAATTATATACCATGATCATACGTTTTTTTCTTTTGAAGTACTGGTGCCAGGAATTGAAACCAGGATCTCATATATGGGAAGGTGGTGCTCACCCACTGAGCCATATGGGCTCCTCTGAGTTAGTTTTTTCATGTTTGCTTATTGTTTGTTTTTCTTTTTGGGAGGCACAAGGAACTGAACATAGGACCTCTCATGTGGGAAGCAAATGCGCAAATGCTTGAGCAAGATCCACTCCCTAATCATATGGGTTTTATATCAGGTATGCAAGGATGGTTTGACATAAGAAAATCAATCAGTGTAGTATACCACATTAATAAATTGAACCTAAAAAAATCACTTGATTATCTCAAATGATCCAGAAAAGGCATTTGACAAAATATAACATCCTTTCTTGATAAAAACTCTCTGAAGCATAGCAATAGAAGCAAATTTTCTCAATATGATAAAAGTCAAACATGAAATACCCATGACTAACATTGTACTGAATCGCAAAAGACCATTTTTTCCCAATGAGAATGGGAAAAAAACAAGGATGTCCACCACTTCTGCTGTTATTCAATATTGTGCTAGATGTTCTAGCTACAGCAATTAGACAAGTAACTGATATAAAAGGCACCCAAATAGGAAAGGAAGAAGTAAAACTTTCACTATTCCCTGATAATATGATCCTATTCTAGAAAATCCAGAAAAATCTAGCATAACTACTAGAAGTAATAGGCAATTTCAGGAAAGTGGCATAATACCAGATTAATATGCAAAAAAAAATCAATAGAGTTTCTATAAACTACTAATGAGCAAACTAAGGAGAAAGGAAAAAAGTTCTGTTTACAGTATTAACTAAAATAATCAAATATTTAGGAATAAACAACCAAGGACATAAAGGACCTTTATTCAGAGAACTACAAAACATTGTTAAAAGAAACCAAAGAAGACCTCAATAAATTGAAGCACATTTTGTGTTCATGTGTTGGAAGACTAAATATCCCTAAGATGTCAATTTTATCCAAAATGATCTATAAATTTAATGCAATCCCGATAGAAATTCTAACAGCCTTCTTTGTAAAATTGGAAAAGCCAATTAGCAAAGTAATCTTGAAGCACGTGGGCCCCTGAATAGCCAAAACTATCTTTAAAAAGAAGAATGAATTTGAAGGATTCTCATCTCCTGACTTTAAAGCATATTATTTACCTAAAGTGGTAATAAACAGCATGTACTGGTATAAAGATAGATTGATTGATGGGATTGAATCAATAGTTCAAAATAAACCCTCACTTCTATGGTCAAGTGATTTTTGACAAGGCTGTGAATCCAACCCAGCTGAGTTAGAATGGCCTATTCAACAAATGGTGCTGGGGAAACTGGATACTCATATCTCAAAGAAAGAAAAGGATTCCTATCTCACACCTCATTAACTTAAATTAACTCAAAATAGGTCAAGAAACTAAATGTAAAAATCTAGAACCATAAAACTCCCAGAAGAAAATATAGGGAAACAACTTTAAGATATTGAGGTAGGTGTTGTTTTCTTGGACCTTACACTCAAAACATAAGCAATGAAAGAAAACATAGATAAATAGGACTTAGGATTTCCTCAAAATGAAACACTTTTGTGTTTCAAACAATTTTTTAATAAGGTGAAAATGCAGATTATTCAATGGGAGAAAATCTTCAGTAATCACATATCCAACAAGGGTTTTATTTCCATGTTATATAAAGAGATCACATAACTCAATGACAGAAAGACAAATAACCTAATTAAAAAATGGGCAAAAGACTTGAATAGACATTTTTCCAAAGAGGAAATGCAAATGGCCAAAATAGCTCATGAGAAGATGCTCAGCATTGCTAGCTATTAGGGAAATGCCAATCAAAACTACAGTGAGATAATGTTTCGTGCTTCACAGAATGGCAATTAAAAACAAAAAACAAAAAACAGAAAACTGTGGGTGCTGGAGAGGATGTGGAGAAATATGAGCACTCATTCACTGTTGGTGGGAATGTATGAATAAATGGTTTTGCCTCTGCAGATGATGATTTGGTGGTCCCTCAGGAAGTTAAATATAGAACTGCCCAATGATTCAGCAACCCTACTACAAAGAATATATACAGAAGGACTGAATGCAAGGATGCTAACAGATATTTGCACACCCATTTTCATAGTGGTATTACTGACAATTGCTAAAAGATGGAAACAGATAAAATACCAATCAACTGATCAATGGATAAACAAACTGTGGTATATACATACTATGGAATACTATTCAGATGTGAAAAGAAATGAAATTGGGATGCATGTGACAACAAGGATGAAACCTGATGATATGCTGAGAGAAATAAGACAGAAACAAAAGGATGAATATTGTATGTTCTCACTGATATGGACTAAGCTTATGGAATTACACTATAGAGTATAAGTTAGTAGGAGACAGAATGCTAGTTAAGAAGGGGGAGATGATACTGAATGTATGTAGAATGTTTAATAAGGTCAATTATAAATATGTTGTAATGGATAAAGTTGATATTAGCACATTATAATAACTACTACACACACTGCATATTTATAACCTGGGATTGTAGTTGAAAGGTGTAGTCTAGGTAGGTTAATGTTAATTGAAAGACAGCATAAGGATAACCTAGGGGTTGTATAACAGTGATTTTGGTGGTAGATGAGGATTGTGGTTAATACTATAAATATAAGAATGTTCTTCAACTACAAGATATTAAGAATTTGGTGATAAATAGGAAAAATACAACTAATATAATTTATCGACTATAGTTACCAGTAATATTGTAATATTTTTGTAGAAATGGCAAAGAAGGTACTATATCAATGCTAAAGGTAAAAAAATGGGTTTAGTTTTATGAGATGTGAATATGATTAAACATTTTTCTTCAGTTTCTTCATTAAGAAGGAGATGTTGGTCATGACATTTAACCAATCTCTGAACATTTATATATCTCTATTCTTTTACAGGCTAAAAATAGTTTATTTCAAAGGCTGTGGCAGAACAAACTAAAATTAGGTCTTTTCCATCTCAACATTAAAATGAACCTTCAACAATTATGAAGCACACAACCCAGTTTCCATATATTCTCCTTCCCTCTAGCTGGTCAAAACTATCTAATTAAATATCTTCAGTAACATAAGCCCACTGTCCAAGAGACTCAAGTAATGGAATTCCTTTTCATTCTGGCTAATATTCAAACATAAAAACAATATTATTGCTACTACTACTACTAATAATAATAATATTGTCCCCTCACCAATTATTTTATTCAGTAACACTCCAACCCACCAAAAGAGACCACTATCCTCTTTCAGGAAGCTGACAGGTGGGCAGGCGGTAGGGCTCCACCTGGAAAACCAAGCTTCTGAGCACCAAGAGGAAGGACAGGGTCACAGGGCAGGGCCGAGGCAGGGTACTAGATCTAAGGGCAGCCCCACCCACGGAGCTAACCAAGGTGCAGAGATGGGATGAGAACTACGCTTTTAACCATAAGCACTGCCCCTGCAGTGTTCCTCATCCAGCCCGGCTTTGGCCACGCCCCAGTGAGTGTCCGAGCTTAGAAAGTCCAAGCATTGAGACGCAGGCACCGGCTCTGCCCCTTAGCAGGGGAGGAGAGGAGGCTGGAAACAGTGACGGCGCCCACGGACCTGACCTCCCCGCCGCCTCGCACGGAGGTGAGAGTCGCTCTGTGGAGCCCAGCGCCCACTCGTTGCGTGCGCTTGGGACACCAGGGGCGGTTAGGTCACCAGCCGCAGGAGGCCCCAGCGAGGGCAGTGACATCAGCGATACCTTTGGCCTCGCAGTCAGCACAGTACTTGTCCTCCTCTCTTAGCAGTTTGGACAGAATGAGCTGGTGCTGTTGGTTCAGCTTCTGAGCCTTCTCCCGGCAGGACCGCATCGCCATCTTTGTGGCGGGATGGGAAGCCCAGGATTGCTAAGGGGGCGGGCGACTGAGGACGAGGGCAGGCAAAGTGAAGGCACCTGGCACCGCCGGGGCTGCGGGAGGACTCAGCCCAACAAACGCGGGCGGCTGCGGCGGCTGGAACAGAAGGAGAGTTGGCGCCAGTGGTGGCAGCGCCGACATGTCCCGCCTCCTCGCCCTCAAGAGAAGGGGGAGTCATGTATGTATCTTTCTTCACACTGGCGAAATAATTGAGTTTGTTTTTAGGATTAAATAAGATAAATGTGACTGGACAGAATTTTTTAGATTAATGCTTCCATAAATTGTTAAGCTGCCTTTTGTCTATTATTTTATTTTTTGAAGTTGAGATAAAGTTAGAAAATGAATCAATGAGAGAGTTAAGTAGCTCAAGTGGTTGAGCTCCTGCTTCCCATGTACCAGGTCCTGGATTCAATCTCCTGTCCCGCTTTAAAAAAAAATTTCAATGTTGTAGGGGTGACGTCATCAACACAGCGACGGAAGCCAAACCCTGAAAAGACCTCCCCTAATACTCTGGAGAATGGTAGAGACTGGAGGACTCCACAAATGCTGAATTGAAGAAAGAAAAATATCAGGTAGGAAACTTCCATCCATGACGGACCGGTCCTCTTCCCTTCCCTCTCAGTGGGTCCCGTGCAAAGCTTGGGAGATCTCCAGAGGCAGTAAGCAGCCTGGATCCCTCTCACCGGGGAAACAGCTTTTAGAGGAACTCACAGCAGTGAGGTAGAATGTTACGCATATTCAGGTACAGAGACAGGAGCTCACAGAGACCCAGTGCTGAAAACAAGCTGCCGAGGAATGCTGAAAACAAAAGGGCCCCCATTTTAGTGGTGTGGGGAGTAAAATCCCAGCAGAATGGCTGTGACTGAGTGGTGCACTCAATCCAGTTACTGTTGGTGATATTCTTTAAATGTAGAATGGACTTTTCTGGAGTCCCACCTTTCTGGAATGACCCTGTTTGACTCTCAGAGGCAGGATAACCTAGTAGGGAAGAAACTTTTGGCAGAAAAGCTTCACAGAAAAAAATGGAGGGTGAGGGTTGCACTGATCTGATGCTAGACTGGAGAGCCCCAGAAATGAAAAGTGTAAGGAAAATGGGGCACTGAGTGAGGAAAAGAATTTAAACAAATCATAGGAGCTGGGGACAAATATCTGCACAAAAACAAGTAGAACAGATCAAGATTCCTGGAGAAGGAGAGGAAATAACCTGGCAAGTTATGGCATGTTGGTGTGTTTCAGATTCTGGGAAAATGAGCACTCTCAAGAAGTAGAAACTAAGTTAAGCTTCAGTTTGCTGATATAGGGCTTAGCATGAAGGACTCCTTCTAAGGCCTACTTTATTTAACAATTTCCCCCAGTTTGATCTGGCTCTCAGCCATTGAGAGTTGTGATCAAATGTAAGGCGTTGAGCCCATTTTCAGTTAATGCGCACTTCTTGGAGAAGTACTTGCAGGTTATTTTCATGTTGGGCTCATAGATAATCATGAAACCAGTCTTTCCGTGATCATCATTTTTATGTCATTCCAGACATAAGGAAATCACAAGTGTCTGGGGACACACATTCAAAACCCTTCAGAGAAAACAGTACACCAGGGAGACTATAATGAGTACTAGAGTGATAAAAGGCCCAACTGCCTACATCATAGTATATGCCTATGCCCAGGACCCATTTGACCCGACTGAAATCAATGTGATCAAATCAGGGCCTTGAGGAAGGCCTTACCTGTTCAAACCATGTGGTCTATTTAATTATTTCATGCAATTGTATCTCAACTTCTCCAGAAGTGTGTAACCAGGTGCAACAGGTAATTTTGGCAATGGCAAAAATGCCTCCTTGTTTCAGCTAATAAGTAACAAGTTTGGCAATGTTGTTGTCTAAAACAAGTTTAACTAATGAATCTAATGACTTTCTGTGCAGCTAGAGCTCTAGCAGTAGCTTCAGTAATTTCTCCTATTGTGATTGATAAATATCTAAACCTGTTTTCATTTGTGTTAATGCCAAGCCAAGGCAGCAGTAATCTGTCAAAAGAGGAAAACCCAGAATCATTAACTCCCAGGAAAATCCTGTTTTGCCTGAGAGTGTAGGTTGCAGGGAGTATTCCAGTGAGATGTTTCAGATTGATTATAAATTCCTAAGAGACTGTGAGAACACAAAATACACATTGCCCAGACATTTATCAGCTATTAAGGTGATTTACTGCCCAGGCAAATATCTGATAAAATTTCCACAATAATAGTATTGCCTGACAGAACAATGTAACTATAGTCAAGGTGATGTTTATAAATTCATTACTAGGAATACTATCATTTGTTCTTTGAATCCAAGAGTCTGTGGTATTGAGCGTTCAAGTGAAAAGCTTACCAAAATTTATTTGTGTTGTGACTATTTTGCAGATCCAGTACTTTAAACCTGAAAGTGGACATGCATTGTTAAGTTAACTTGTAGTTTGTGGAGGCATGTGCTCTATTATAGTAAGTTTTCCCAAACTCTTCTATGATATCTTCATAATTCTCTCAACCAGTTGTATCTGTAGTGTCGTTGATGCTGAGCAAAAGCAGGTTCTTTCCTTCCCATACACTTTAAAAACCAATTCCTAAGATACTGTGGTTCCAAGTGAGAAAATTTATTTGCTAGGCTAGTAAAGAGATCATTGGTCTAGCAATGGCCCAAAAATCTGTCTCCTTGATTGTGAGGAGTTTAGAGTTTTTATGGATTCAAACAGGGGAGGGTAGAGTGGTTACAATCACAATAGTAAATATACACAAGCTAGTTTTCAAATAACCATAAACAAATGTAGGTTTAGTTTAGAATAAGCACCACAATAGTAAGTATACACAAGGGTGAGAATAATTTTGAAATAATCATAAACAAAGGTAAATTCATACTGGAATAACCATCACAATAGTAAGTATACACAAAGGTAAGCCTTGTTTGTAACAACCATAAAGTAGGGTGAGGTTGACCTAGCCAGTTTCAGTAATTTCAGGTATTATCTTTGGGCTATTCTATAATATACTGATAAAATAAGGGGAAAAAATCTATATAATGATTCAGTAATCATAAACTTTTGTTATTTCTTAATTTTTGGTTACAAGTTTACAGATCCAAGAAAGATTGAAGCAGAGTAAAGAAGACCTTGGGTCTAGTAATTATATTTGATATGAAACAAATGGTGCTGTCTGATCCAAAGAGACTGAAGTATTTGTGATGAGAAAGAACTTTGTTTTTGGTAGAAATATGTGGTCCCTTGCAATGTGCATAGATTAGGGTTTCTGGTGACAATTCCAACAGTCTGTAAGTTTCCCGGCCTTTGAAATGTCCTTGGAAAAGCAGATGATGGCATTGTGTTTTCAGGCCAGTGCAAGGACAAAGCACAGGGAAATATAAAGATTTTATTCATTTTAACTATTAATAAGGTAGAATCTCTGTGAGGATGTGTTTTTTGTTAGGAATTGATCTGTCACCTAGGGAATAAGTCATCTACATTATGACATTTTCTACTTCCCTTCCTGGCCTGTTTGATTTTCAAGTCTCCATAATTATTCCAGGAGTCTGATGGAATTTTTTTTTAGTTAAGTAATGTGGTCCCATGGCACAACACCCTGTAATTAAGTTGCATGATCAGAAGTTAGGAGTACCTGGCAGGGATCCTTTAATGAGGATCTAGGGCTGTCTTTTGTCTGTGTCATTTCCAGTAGACCCATTATCCTGGTGACAGATTATGATTAATGGAGTGTCTTTCATGTGGGACAGGAAAACTTGTCCTTTACTTGTTGAAGATAACCTTTGGTGTAATGCATCAAGGATTTGCAAATTGGGTCATGTCATGGTGTGACAATAAGTGATCAGTTCTCAATTTATTCTCAGAGATAGGTCTGCTAGGAACAATTTCCTATGGGGAGAATTTGAGTTTCCTAAAAGAAATGCTATGAATTAACAGAGGGCCAAAGGTAAAATTTTGGGACAGGAAAGGCTAGGTTCTTTTGTTAATTGAGACAGTATTAATGTAAGTTTATAATTACAGCTGTTTTATTAGTGGCTGTTTTTGTATGAAAATATGAGAGTGCATTTTTAAAACTATTCAGGCTCTATCCTTTTTGTTTAAACCTTTATCTTTTTTTTTTTTTTGCTTCTGACACTTTATAAGCCTTTATCTTAATGATGGCAACAGTAGATGGGAATTAATTGGTAGAAAGGAGATAATTTAGTGGTCCACAATTTTCAACTGGCATACCAGAAGAAGTGAGGAACCTCTTTGCTTCCATAGCATGCTGAAATCACTGTAAATCAGGGGTTTTAAACCAGGGGAAAGATTTCAAGAGGTCTGTGAGCTTGAATTGAAAATTTTAATTTAAAGACATGCTGATATAGATTGTCATAAAACTGTCTGCTGCTACCTTCTGAGAAGGGGTCCATGGTTTTCACTTGACTGGCAAAGGGGTCCATGGAAAAAAAGAACCCCTGCTACAGATGTTAACAGAATTTCCTTCAGATAGATAGCAGGGTTGGGTAAGAGCAGAGTTCATCCTTTTTTGTGGAAGAAAATTGTGGATGGCTACCTTATTCAATCAATATGTGGTATAGACTGTTTGGAATGTACCATTAACAAGTCTAGCATAAGAAGCATTAACAAATAGAATGACATCTGGGTTGATCATAAGAGCATGTATATAGTCATTAATTTTGAAGTTACCAGTTTACAGTCATGAGGAATCACCTCATTGGATAAAGATAGAAGAGTAGCAGAGTCAATAACATTGTAGCATTTTAGGTGACGTTTAAGAGGTGAAGTAGAAGGATCACTTAAGAAGTCAGTTTTCTGGAGGAAAAATATTAGGCCTGATCAGAGTTAAGTTCTCTGAGGCTATAATTAATTTGGCAGTTTGTGCTGAATCTTTAACACAATTTGGGTAAGAACAGACAGCTGCATCAAGGTGAGGGCTGTAATATGCAATAGATTTGGAGTTTCCTCTGTGTTCTTGAATTAACATCCCTAAGACTTGGTTATAAAACCTTTTACTCCAATTATTTCCTGTTAACAAAAATAGCTCTGATTGAATCTATGAAAATAATTATAGTACTATAAATTTAATAATATTCAGTAAGAGCTTTCAAATTCTGGAGGATTCAGGCAAGGAGATAAAGATGAATGTTTTATGAATTATAGATAGCTTAATTCAGTAAGGGATCCATTGTATCTAGAAAATAGAATAAAATATTAGCAATAATCCAAGGAAAACTATGATCATTCTTTATCAGTTCATTTAGCCCTAAGTAATTAATCTGTGTTTCATTAGATCTTTTGTTACCAGTCTCAAGTACCTATCAGCTTCTTCATTGAAATTCTGGAGATCTTCACTCAGTACACTGGTAAACTCTCAGAGTAATTTAAGGGATGTCATTAGAAACTGGTGCCTCAGAGAACTTGGTATAGTCCTTCCCATAGGTCTCTGAGACAGCCCTTTATGTTGAAGATGAAGCACACTGGTCTGTAGCAGATTGCAAGTGTTTTCAGGGAAGCATCAGAATAAAAACTATCTCTAGATGACAGAAAATTTAAAATGTCCACGTTTAACTTACTGCTATTTTACAAATGAACAATCAGATGAGAGTTCACAAAAAATTATTTTAAGAATAACTGAACTTATGATTAATAATACTACTGTCTATCAGTACTTGGGCAATTGATGGACACTGAAGATATAGACAAGTCTCTAAGAACTTTATATAATTTCTGAAATGCTTATATTAGTAACATTTTATCCTATAATTTAGCCAACAGAAAGTTACAAAATCATTTTAAATTTGATAACAGCTCTTATGCAACTGATAAAATATAAAATAAAACTAATTAGTATATCACCTCTCTCTTAAGGTGAAAGAGAAAAATCCTTTGTGATTTTCCAAGGACCGTCTGGAAAATAAATCCCAATAATAGTTTGAGATCAAGAAGATATTTTTTATGGTTCGGTTTTTGGAAGGAAACTGTTAAAAGTTGTCAGATTTTAACATTTTGATAAATAGGATCATGAGAAACTGTGAAACAATATTTAGTTCCTTAATGAAAGTGACAACAAAATATTTTAAAAATAAAGAGAGGTGTAGCATGGTTGTAAAAAATACTCTATTTCAAAAGTAAGAAGACATTTTCTAAAGCAATTAAATGATGTTTATATAAAGGATATATAGCACAGGAAATTTTTCTTATATAGAATCTTTCTCTCTAAGCAGGTTTACTCAAATGTTTTAGAAAAACCTTTTATTCTTATTAAGAGTAAACCAAATAATCCAAGGATACTTTGTCATTGTGAAGGAAAGAAAATCAAACACTAGTTTTGCATGAAGATATTTTCTAAGGAAACTCTTAAAAATCTTATAAACCTATCAAATCTTCACCACCCATGACCGTGACAGATAAAATCCCTTTTCTGAAAACCTTCTACAACTTTCTATATCTATTCAGATTGTCCTACATATTCCTTTTTTATCATTCTGTAAAAACCTGTCATTTTACTTTTAGACAAAACTATTTTCCATTCCCTTAAAAAAACACATCCTTCATACCTTACATATTTGTTATCAAAAAGATCTTGTAAACTGCCTTCAATCTAACATCCTTCAAAACTTAGTTTACATTTTTTTTATCATCTTAAGGATCTAGTAGAGATAATGCTATATTATTTTATTAGAATACTGCATAAATTTAGAAAGAACAAACCAAACTAGAATAAAATTGTAAGCTTATATACTATGTACTATTGATAATTCCAAAGACATAGCTATTTTTATTAATATTCAATCAGTTCTATTTGCCTAGGGTTTACTTGAATTATGTGAAATTTAATTTTTTTAAAAAAATTTGGATTTACTTCTATGCATTATCTGTTTTCACTGGAAATATTAGATGTTTGTTTTCTTTACACTCTGGAACTATAAAAGTATTAATTTATATATAAGTGCTTATTTATCTTTAAGCCAACTTGAATAGAGCTATTTAAAAGTATTTCATAAGTTACTTTGGTAATAACCATTTAGAGGTAGGAAAATGTCATATATCAAACAGACAGACACAAATAGAGATCTTATAGCTTCAATTAAAACTAATTTAGCCATTTGTCAGACACAAAACATAGAAGTAAAGAAAACCTCTGAGCTTACACTTTCTTATCTGTCTTTTGCAAAGAGTGCTTTAATGAAACTATTTTTCTTGCATTATCTTAGTAAATTCTGAGTAATAAATAAAGTCAGCATTCCATTTAGCTGTTTAGTTTTGGAGCTCCTTTTCTATAGTAATGAGTAATTTTGTCTAATTGGATGTTTCTCAAAATGGAAACGGAAATTCCAGATTGTCTTTGGTGCCATTTTGCCATTTTGTTAGATTGATACAGCTTCCCACACCATAATTATTTTTTATGTTTTAAAGAAACTTTAGATTATATAAATGTTACATAAAAATATAGGGGATTCCCATATGTCCCACTCCCTCCCCCTACCACACTTGCCCACATTAACAACATCCTTCATTAGTGTGGTGCATTTGTTAGAATTTATGGACACATTGAAGTATTGCCATTAACCATGGATTATAGTATACAGTATACTTTACACTCTGTCACACATGATCTATATATTTATAATGGCCTCTATCTGTCATTGCAATGTCATTCAGAACAATTCTAATGTCTCAAAAATGCCCCCATACAACACCTTTTCCTCCCTCTCTCTCCCCACAGAACCTCCGGTGACCACTGCCTCCACATCAATGCTAAGAGTTCTTCCATTGCTAGAATAAGAATAAGTTTATAGTAGAATAATAATAAATCTATTTTAGTCCATTGTTCATTCCCCAATCTTCAAAATTTTGGGATGGTGATGCCCACTCTGGCCCTAAATGAAAGGGGATTTAGATCCTATGTGGCAGATAAATGGAACTACCTTGCTTGCAGTTACAGACTGTCTGTTCCTTGGGATGTTTGTGGTCTGTCATCATCACCTTGTTAGTTGTCCTGGGTTAGTCCAATGAATTGGAGAGTAGGTTTTGCAAATCTGCTGAGATTCAGGGCCCAACTGGCCTGTGGACAGACCAAAGATTTAAGTGTCTTGGACATACACCCATCAAGTATAATACTAATTATAGCTCCAGATAGAATGGGTAGAAGAGCCATGTGTAGGGAAACCACAGATGAGTCCAGCTCTGTCACAATGGGGAGCATAAGTTCCAAAGTAAGGCCCACTGTCAGGAAGCCAAACTCTTGAGCTGTCTGCCCTGCCTATAGTGTCTGGATGTCTCTAGAGTCCTGAGGAGCCCCACTATTTGAGGTAATATTTACTGTGGCAGTAAGTGAGATCCTGCTGAGATATGCATCAGCATAACCTCTGGAATGACCTCCTGACTCACTTTGAAATCTCTTAGCCATACAAACACATTTGTATTTACCATTTCCCCCTTTGGTCAAGGTCTTTTTCCAGGTGCATTCCTAGTTGGTGCTTGGTAATAATCCTTTGGTGCCTGGGAGTCTCATCCCCAGCAGTCATATTCCATGTCAGGGGAAAGATAGTGTGTTTATATACTGAGTTTGGCTTAGAGAGATGCCACATTTGAACAACAAGGAGGTCCTGAGGAGGTAACTCTTACGCAACATATGCCCAAGTCCCAGAGTGTAGAGAATCAAATTTAAGATAAGCATGAGGATCCCATCTTTATCATTTTACTTCTTACCTTGTGCACAGGAGAAAGAAACCAGCAGTAGCAGAAATGAAACTGGTCTGTACTAAAAGGCCAGGGACTTAGGCTAAAAATTTGAAATTTCTCATCAATAACATGAACCCATTAACCTTTGGACTGACAGTGAGATCAGAGAACTCAAACAGAAATAGTGGAACTCAGGTCTGAGAGGGACTCATCAAAGAACCTTGGAGGTGGTGGGGAGGAAAGAAAACGAAATGGGTTCAGCAGGCATCTTTTCTCTTTTTCTCTAGAGCCATTAGTGGTCACCTTTGGGTCCTCTCCTCTTAGCCAAAATGGCCAAAAAATCCAAAAAATCCAAAGGAAATTGGTTTTTTTGGATCTCATGTAAGTTTTTAAAGCAATTCATGACTCAGACAATGCACAATCCCTAAAATGGAAGGGAGCTTAGAAGAGTGAGAGCAAAAAGACTTCTATAAATAGGACAAGGTAGTCTTAAAGAAAATAATCTTATTGCTTGACACAGGACAGTTTTCCTTATTTGGCTTAGCCTTGACTTAGAGGAACAAAGCTACAGAAGAAAAAGGGCGATGTGTAGTTATGATTGTTTGTTCTCAGAATTCAGGTTCTGGGATAGGAGTACTTAGAGACAGGAACTTAGTTTAGCTTTAGTTTGCTGACCTGGGGCTTATAATGAAGGACTCAGGCCTATGTAACTTATGTATCATCTCATAGGCTTTTATCACTTCTTGTTTTGATAAGAAAAATCCTAAATACTCTCTCAAAATAAATTATAATAATTTCCACAATTATTCAGCAAAGCATATATTAAAGCACCATACCCTAAAAAGAAAAAATAATCTACCTTTTAAGAGCTTATGGACCCACCATAAAAATGTTTCATACAATAGGATGGAAGAAAACCTGAAAAATTTGAAAGGGATAACCAATATTCCCTATTCAAAAGGAAATAAAACCAGAAAATAATGAGAAACATGGAAAATATAATCTATGAACTGAAAAGAGGGAAAACTCTTACAAATAACCTTGGTACAAATAATAAAATACATTATTAAAAATAATAATAGTTGAATACATTATATAAAATTACCAGAGTCACAAATCTAAACCAATATTCCTAAGATAATTGGTTTTATATTGTGTAAAATACTTATATAAATTAAAATAAATGATTAAATGATATAAGCACCTACCTTAAAAAGTTAAAAGAAATAAAATTAAACATTATTGGGGTGGAGACATAGGAGTTAATAGAGAAGCAAAAAACAATTCATTTGTAAATGGAAAAAGTAGAAGAAATATCTAAGATTCATGTGAACATTCCTAATAGTTCTTTCTGTAATGAAAATAGTGATCTATATTTGCAGAGTCCATTACAGAAGCCGCTAGCTACATATAGCTATTGGGCACTTGAAATATGTTTAGTGCTTTTAAAGCACTGAATTTTTAGTTTTATTTAAATTTGATTATTTTAAGTTTAATAGTCACATGTGTTTATTGCTTACAGTATTGAAGAGAAAAGACCTAGAATCTTGGACAACACAATTAAAAGTAATGAAATAGATTTAAAAAAAATAAGGGACACAAATAGTCAAATTAGTAAATGAGAGTGGTGAGGCAAAGGTGGATAAAATAAAAATGGAAGATAATTTCTTTGGAATGAAAAATGTGTGAATATACTCAGGATTTAAAAAAGTGCAAATAAATGTGGACTGCTCACATCTATTGTTTGTAGAACTCACCAGAACTCCAAAATTGGAAGAAATGGTGAGGTCACCTAGGTTCTGAGACAGATTCCAAAAGAAAGCAGCACTTTCCTCTCTTCCCAAATTCCTGCCCTGTCCCATTTCTTCATTTTAAGGTGAATATAACCTCTATTTTTGCATACCTTTTTAAAACAGTCCAGCCATATAAGGACTATATTCCAGGGGGTCACACCCTGATTACCTTGATAATAAAATACCTTGATAATAAAACTAGTCAGTGCTTCATTCTGTGGGACACAAACTCTTCATCTTCAGTGGATTTACCAGATAAGTTCAAAATAATATCTCTCAGATGATGTTGGATATGTAAGGATATTGTGAAGAGAAATTGTGAAGATTAATTTATCTCTTCATAATTTCTTTTGGTTGTATTATGTATACTGAGAAATATTCCAGGTCTTAGAGATTCATTAGGGATACCAACACACTGGTTCTCTATAGGTAAAATTCTGGGATTCTCAAATAAATCAGGAAAAAGTAAATGGAAGATGAATAAATATGAACATTTCAACAGGCCTAATGATGTTACAAAAAATTCAACAGGTTACTGGGATGAAGAATGGATGGTGGGAGTGGTAGGGTAGAAGCTACATAGTAATCTCTAGAATAGGATGAATATGTTAGTAATTATCTGAAAAAATATTGAAAGTGAATTTCATACTTGTTTTTATAAGGGGAAATTATGTAAAGATTATAGTACATAATAGTGCAGGACATAATTTTATTGCCATTTCATTCACAATTGAATTGCACAAATATTTGAGAGGAATTTAAGGGTTTCTTCTTAATTTGCCATTTTTATTTTATTATGAATATGGTATCATTTATGCATAAAAAATAAATATGAGAAAACAAATGTTCATTAAAATTTAGAGCATAATGTTTATATTCACATTTATACAATAAAATATATATATATTTTATAGTCTAGAGAAAATTGGATTTTTTTGAATAAAATCTCATGCACTTTCTGTACTTTATCTGTACAATTTTTATTGTGAAATTCATATAACATAAAATTAACCATTTTTAAAGTACAATCAGTGACATTTAGTACACTCATGTTTCTGAATATGTAATTTCAGAAAATATCAACTCTAAAGGAAACCTCACACACACAAAAGGAGTATTTCCATATTCCATACTCTCCTCAATCTCTGTCAGCCATTAATCATCTTTTTGTCTCTATTGATTTGCCAATTCTGGATATTGCAGATAAATGGAATCTTTTAAAAATGTGACCTTTTGTGTCTGGCTTAAGTTTTGAAAACACTTAGCATGTTTTCAAGTCTTTTCCATGGTATTGCTTATACCATTACTTCATTACATTTTATGACTGAACAAAATTCCAATGTAAGGTTATTACACATTTTGGTTATCCATTTATTAGGTGATAGAAATTTGGGTTGTTTTGACATGTTATTGTAAATAATGCTAACATGAAAATTTGTACACAATTGAATATCTTTCTTCAATTTTGGGGGTATATATCAAGGAAGAGAACTGCTAGGTCATCAGCTAATTCTGAATATATCTTATTGAGGAACTGCATAAATATTTTCCAAGTGGTTGTACCATTGTACATACCTATAAGCTATGTACAAGGATTTCAATTACTCCATATCCCTACCAACATTTATTTTAGATTTTCAAAAAAGTATAACCATCCCAGCATGTTTGAAGTGATGTCACATTTTGGTGTTGATTTCCATTCCCCTAATAATTACATATGTTGAGCATTATTTCATGTGTTTATCTAATTACATATATTCTGTGAAAAAAATGTCTATTCAAATACTTTGCCCATTTTTAATTAGATTATTTGTGTTTATGTTAATGGGTAAGGGCTTTTAAAATATATATATTCTAGGATATTAAGCCCTTTTCAGATATATATTTAGAAAGTGTTTTTTCCTTTATTTAGGTTATTTTTTAACTGTCGTGATAGAGTTTCCTGTAATTAAACAGTTTTTAATTTTTGTGAAAATCAATTTGTCTATTTTTGTTTTAGTGATTTTAAGGTCCTATCTAAGCATCAATTGCCACATGAAAAGTAAAGAAGGTACCCCTATATTTACTTGTAAGAGTGGTATAGTTTTGCTCCTACATTTACCTCTCTAAATGACTTATTTGTAAATATTTTAAAGTAAGGGTCAAAATTCATGCTTTGCATGTGCATATCCAGTTGTTCCACCACCATATGGTGAAGACACTGTCTTTGCTGAGTGCAAGAATTTGGTGCCATGTATATTGAAAATAAATTGATGATATATATAGGTTTATTTCTGAACTATCAATTCTGTTTCATTATTTTAGATGTTTACCTTTATACAAGTGTCACACTACTTTAATAAGTGTAGATTTGTATTATGTTTTGAAATATAGAATTGGATCTCTTCTAGTTTTGTTCTTTTTCAGTACAATTTTATCTATTAAAGTCTCTTTATAATTCCATGATTTCAAGGGTAAGGTCTTACATTTATTATTTTTTTTTAAACAAATCAACTTTACGGATGCATATTATTGAAAATAAAGCATAAAATTAATCTGAAGTGTACAATGAGTGGTATTTGGTGTAATCACATAGTTGTGCAGTCATCATGTCCATCATTATTAGAGCATTTTCACTGAGAGGTGAAGAATTTCCTTATTTGTTTCTTTGTTTTAGGTTATTATTATATTTATTTTTTAAAATGGCTATGAGATTTTGATAGGTATTCATTGTATCTCTAAATGTTTTGGGGGTAGAATTGCCACCTTAACTATATTAAATCTGCCATTCAATTAAGTGAAATGTCTATCCATTTATTTAGGTCCTCTTTAATTTCTTTCAGCCATATTTTATAAATATTATACAAATCTTTCATACCTTGGCTAAAACTATTCATAGCAATTTTATTATTTTTTATGCCTCTTAAAATTAATTTTTTCTTGATTTTCTTTTCGGATTCCTCACAATACAACTGACTTACGCATGCTAATCTTTTATCCTGCAACTTTACTGCATTTATTTATTAGATCTAATAGTTAAGGTGTGTGTGTGCATGCATGTAAATAGACATGAGTTTGTTTGGCTGCTATAGGATTTTTCTACATATAAGATCATGTCCTCTCAGAATAGAGATAATTTTATTTCTTGTTCTAAATATATTTTTATTAGAGAGTTGTGAAGTTACAAAACAATCATGAACATGTGTGGAATTCCCATAAAACAACCATTCGTCAACATACTATATTGCTGTGGAACATTATTACAAATTATGAGATAATGTCATGAGACTATTACCACTAACTGTGGTCTATAGTATTAATTTTGTATATATTTTTTTCTATCCCCCCATTATGAACACAGTACATCTTTGCATTGATACAAGAATATTACAGTATTGCTGTTAACAATAATCTATAGGTTATATTAATTGTATTTTTCTTGTGTTCTACATTCTTACCACCTTGCAAAAGCTATGTACATTTGTTGTATTTCATGGAAGGACATTTTTTATTTGTACTATTAACCACAATTCTCATCCACCTCTGGGTTCCTATGTTATTCAGTCCCTAGATTATTCTAGAGCTTTCTTTCAATTCACATTTACATCCCAAGACCACCCTTTTCAGCCTCAACCCCATTTATAGACCTGCTGAGTTAGTTCTACTCACTATTTGTTACCATCAACTCTATCCATTTCCACACATTTACAGTCAAATTAATTAAAACTTCCCCATACGTTAAGCATCAGTATACATTCTCAGCCACCCTCTTATCTCCTAATAAGCTTTACTCTAGGTTTTAACTTCAAGCATTTATTCTTCATAGTTAATTCATATTAGTGAGACCATGCAATATTTGTCCTTTTGTCTCTGGCTTATTTCACTTAAAATAATGTCTTGAAGTTCATCTATGTTATCATATGTGTCCCAATTTCATTTTTTCTTAAAGCAGCATTATATTCCATCATATCTATATTACACATTTTGTTTATCCATTTTTTGGCAACTATGAACATTGGTGCTCAAATGTCTGTTTACCTCACAGTTTTCAGTTCTTCTGAATATATTACTAGAAGAGGAATTATTGAGTCATATGGCTGGCAGTTCTACCCATTCAGTGGTTGATGGACACATGGGTTGCTTCCATTTTTTTGGCAACTATGAACATTGGTGCTCAAATGTCTGTTTACCTCACAGTTTTCAGTTCTTCTGAATATACTACTAGAAGAGGAATTATTGAGTCATATGGCTGGCAGTCTTCCTATTTCTCCAGCACTTGTTTTCTGTTTTTTAATAATGACCATTCTATGCAGTGTGTGATATCTCATTCTCGTTTTGATTTGTGTTTCCCTAATAGCTAGTGATATTGAACATTTTATCATATACTTTTTGGCCATTTGTATTTTCTTTTTGGAGAAATGTCTATTTAAGTCTTTTGCCCATTTTAAAAATTGGATTGCTTGCTCTTTGTTGTTGAATTGTATCATCTCTTTAAATAGAATGGAAATCAAACCCTTATTGGATATGTGTTTTCCAAATGATTTTTCCCATTGAGTGGGCTGCCTTTTTACTTTTTTGGCAAAGTTCATTGAATCACAAAAGTGTTTTTTTTTTAACTTTGAGGAGGTGCCCTTTATCCCATTTTCTTTCATTGCTTATGATTTCAGTGTAAGGTTAAAGAATCTATCTCTACCACCAGGTCTTGAAGATATTTCCTACATTTTCTTGTAGGAGCTTTACGGCTGCATTGTGGCCTAACATGTGCCCTATCCTGGAGAAAACCCATGGGCACTTGAGAAGAATATATAACCTGCTGAATTTTGGTGCAATATTCTTTATATGTGTTTTAGGTCTATCTCATTTATCATATAGTTCAAATTCTCTGTTTCCTTGTTGATATTCTTTCTAGCTGTTCTATCTAGTTATGTGTGTGGTGTGTTGAAGTCTCCAATGATTAGTGTAGAGATGTCTATTTCCCCTTCAGTTTTGCCAGAGTTTGCTTCATGTATTTTGGGGCACCTTGGTTAGGTGCATAGATATTTATGACTGTTATATCTTCCTGGTGGATTGTGCCTTTTATTAATATATAATGGCCTTCTGTATCTTTCATAACTCTTGCATTTAAAGTCTGTTTTGTCTGATATTAGTATAGATACCCCTGCTCTATTTTGGTTACTATTTGTGTGGACTATGTTTTTCCAACCTTTCACTTTTAGCTGGTTTGTATCCCTGGGTCTAAGGTGATTCTCCTGTAGGCAGAATATGGATGGCTTATGTTTTTTATCCATTCTGTCAACCTATATCTTTTGATTGGAGAGGTTAATCCATTCACATTCAATGATATTACTGTAGTGCATTTTCTTTGGAAAAAAAGAATACATTTTATAAAATATTACCCACATACATTTTTTAACAAATCATTTTTATTGATACATACTAATAAAGCATACCATTCATCCAGTTTGTTTATTATTTTAAGAATGAAAATACTCTAATCATGATTGAAGGAATGAATGAACAACTATGTGGTTATACCAAATACCGTTGATTGTAAATCCAATCTTTTACTTCCATCATTTTATTCTTCAGTTTTCATTTACTGTATTTTTTTTTTCAAAGATTTATTTATTTACTTGATCCATTCCAAACCCCCCCCCTCCCCATCTGCTGTTTTGTGTCCATTCGCTGGGCAACCCTCCGTGTCTGCCCCATCTCCCCTCATCCTCCTCCTCTATGCCACCTCAGCCCCTGGCCCTTGGAGCCCCCGGAGCATCCCGTCCCGTCTCCCCTGCCCCATGCCATCAGTTTGCTGCATGGCTCCCAGGGCCCGGCGGCTCACCGGCACACAGAGCCCGGCAGCCCATGCGTCCTCCACACACATACATTTTTTATTTTACCGGGAGGTCCCAGGGATTGAACCCAGGTCCCTCCACACGGCAGACGGACGCCCAACCACTTGAGCCACATCCGCCCCCTGTATTTTGTTTTTGTCTGTCTTTTCACTCTTTTGGTTATCCTTTCTCCTATTCTTTCTTTTATACACTCCTCAAAGCCTCTCTCTCCAGTCTTTTTCTTTCAGGCTCTAAGCCTTCCTTTACATTTTCTGCAAAGGTGAGTTCTTTTTTTATGATCTCTTACTTTCTGTTTGTTTGGGAATATTTTATACTTACCTTCATATTTAAAGGAGAATTTTGCTGGATAAAAATTCTCAGTTGGCAGTTTCTCTCTTTCTGTCTCCTAATTGTATCATACCACTGATTCTCACCCCCATCATTTCTGATGAGAAATCTGCACTAAGTCTTACTGGGTGTCCCTTGTATGAGATGGTTTACTTACCCCTTGCTGTTCTCAGGATTTTCTCCTTATCTTTGATATTTGACATTCAGAATAGTACATGTCTCAGAATAGGCCTATTTGGATTTATTCTGATTGGGGTACACAGCACTTCTTGCACATGTAAGTTCATTTCTTTTGTAAGAGTTGGAAAATTTTCAGCTATTATTTCCTCAAATACTCTTTCTGCCCCTTTTACCATCTTTTCCCATTTTAAACTCCCATGACACATATGTTGTTGTGTTTCATGTTGTCCTTCAACTCCCTCAGTCCCTGGCACTTTTTCCCATTCTTTTCTCTCTGTGTTCTTTTCTCTCTTCAGTTTCAGCTGTTCTATCTTTGGTATCACTTATTCATTCTTCTATCTGTTGTAAGCTTCTAATGTATTTTTGATCTTACCTATCATGCCTTTCGTTAACATGAGCTGTGTTATTTTCTATTCGGGTTTTGAAATTTCTCATTTTGCTTTCTCAGTGTCTTCTTGATGTCTTTTTATCTCTTTAGCCACATTGTCTTTCAACTCATTAATTTGATTTTGGAAATTTGTGTGCATCTCATTAAATAGTTGTCTCAAATCATGCATCTCTTCTAGGCTTCTATGTATTTCTTTTACTGGTCCATGTCTTCCATTTTCTTAGTAAGGCTCATAAATTTTTGATATCTAATCATCTGATTAGGATGGTGAATTTACTCAGATACTCAAGTTCTCTCTCTTTTTGTAGTGATTTAGTGGCAGCAGGCTGTGTATTACTGATGTTCTCTGATTATTGGTTCAACCTGGATCTTTAGTTACTCAAAGCTGGGCTTTAGAACCAGTAATGGGTTGCTGCTTCCTAGGGCCTTGGGAAATGAGGGTATAAAGGCCAGAAAAAGCCTCTTTTACTTATTAACTTTTAATTTCCTCACTTGCACTTCCTTGGCCTGCCAGCAGATGGCATGCTTTGGCATCTCAGTCTGAGTGTGTTTGCTATAACACAGACCACATCAATGTGATATAGGTTTCTGCCTTGGGATTAACAGCCTTGAAATTCAAACTTTCTCAGGGACAGTTCTTAAGCTTCTTCTCTTTTCCCAGGTAGGAAATTATTCCACTACTCTCTTTGTCCTCAACAATCCGTCCAACTTAGTAGAGAGTGAGATTGAGTGGGTCAGATCTCTTTAGTCCATTGCTGGCTCCCAAGGCAAACAATGGTGTGGGCCCACCTGCCCAGAAGCACTCTTGGGACACAGCAGAGTAAATCTGTAGGTCAAAAGCTGAGTTAGCCTTACCCTATGTCCATCTCTCTCCCCTTTCCTGAGGAGGTTGATCCCTGGGACCACATTTGTCTATAATCCACCAGCCCAGAGGCCTGAGTATTCAGAAGTGTCTTAGTGTGGAGGAGGGTGTCAGGAGTATCAGCTGCAGCTTTAACTCACAGTTTTACCATCACAATTCTTTTCTTTTGTCTTTCTCTTTTCTGGGCAGTGTCCAGCCTTTCCCTGGTATACTAAACACTAGAATATTTTTTCCAGGCCATTTCTCCCAGTCCTGTAACTATTTTTCTGTGATAGAAGAGAATCCTG